>JAOXYJ010000001.1:213573-225370 GCA_028566555.1 Lithophaga nigra
ATAGATAACAATTTATGATACCAAATTTAGTGCACAATATGCGCATTTCGACAAACAATGTTTCATCAGTTGTGCTCGAGGGCTAAAATTATGGAAAACCAAAACAAGATCGAAAAGTTGTAGAGCAGAAATAAATGCCAAAACGACCAAAAAGTTAAAGTAAAAAACCAGCATGCCATACCATGTTACCTGATTCTTTGTCATGATTTTTATTTTGTGAGCCTCAGCACAATAAATCTTCTCATTCCATATCGCTATGCTAATTCCAAATTTTGTTGCAAAGCAAAAGATGGTTTTGAGCAAACAAAATCTAATTGCTGCTTCAATTTGAAAATAGATTTAGATAAGAAACAGCCTTGCAATAGAAATGAATACAGGCTGACATTATCAAAGTTTACACTTCATAATCGACCAGAGACTCTCCGAATTTTGGAAGATGACAATATAAACTTTATCCCATGATACTACAATACATCTAAGGTGGTGTCAACACCATAGCATGCAAAAATGAATAGAAATCGCCTTATACATTTCGAATTCACTCGTGATTTAACCCGACCGAGACCACGGAATCAAATGGGATATAATGACACAAAGATATAATATATTTTGCGGACTATCCTATTTAAAATTGATCGAACGTGCATGAATGTAACTATTGTTGATCATGTAGCGTTGTTTAGAATTAAAAGTTTAACAGCACTCTGCTATTACTGATCATTTTATTACTGGAAAATACAGAATTTTTTTATCACTAATAAAATATATAATTTGGGAAACTGTTCAGATATTAACAATAATGGTCTTAACAAAATGTCAAATTTATTTTATTTCTACCAAAATTTCTCAGTAGATTTCAATGGCATTTAAAGCTACATATTAAATTCTGTATGTGTGGATGTAAAAACAAAAACGTTGCATTATTTTAGTACATGTTCTTTTCAAAACAGGAATACTGACGACGACAACAATATATACAGTTTCCACTGTAAAAACAATAATTAATTTACCCAAAATATATCACTTATTACATACCGTACCTAAAAACGACAAAAACAGTACATTAACAAAATACGTTAAAAATATCAGCCTGGATGTATATCTGATGGTTTCTTAACACCAAATTAGCAAACATTTCAGCCATATCGCGATGAACACACGTTAAATATATTATATTATTTCGGACATAAAAAGACAATAACAGTACATACACAAAAGAAGCGGAAACGAAAACAACTAAAATTAGAGCTGGAACATTAAGTTATATGTAAATATTTAACATGTGCATGTAGTATCCAAGTTCTTTTTTGTGTTTAAGCAACAGTGGTCATTTTGTTCACTGCAGTTGTGATCATCTTACTGTAGATTTAACTGCATATATTTTATTGTAAACTGCATCAAACCAATGAAGGTGATAAATATGTACCAACAACTATTTTATTTTATTGTGCACTGCATCACAACAGAGGAGGTGAGAATACCAACATCTAAAAAGACTCACAGTGCAGATATAACAAGACATGTATTTTATTGTGTATTGCATCACAACAAAGGAGTAAATAACAGAACACCAACATCTGGTAAAAACTGTCAGTACGGACATTACAGGTTGTACATTGCATCACAACAGAAGAGGAGTTAACAGAATACCAGCATCTAATGAAAAGAACAGTCAGGAAATAAGACATTTACAATGTACTTCATTGTTATCGCACCACAACACAACAGGATACAACAGAATACCAATAACTTATAAAACTCACAGTACGAAACAAGAGATAAATTTTGTTGTATATTGCATCACACCAGAGGAGGAGACAACAGAACAACAACTTATAAACAAGATATATGTTTTATTGTGTATTGCATCACAACAGAGGAGACAACAAAACACCAACCCCTAATAAACCCTCACAGTGTGGACAAAACAAGACATATATTCTACTGGGTATTGCATCACAACAGAGGAGGAGAAAACAGAATACAAACAACTAAAACAAACTCACAGTGTGGATATAACAAGACATACATTTTATTGTGCACTACATCACAATAAAGGAAGAGATAACAGACTACAACAAATAAAAAGACTCACAGTGCGGACATAACAAGACATATATTTCATTGTATATTGCATCACAACAGAGGGGGAGACAACAGAATATAACAGCTAAACAGACTTACAGTACGGACATAACAAGACATATTTTTATTGTGTATTGCATTACATCAGAGGAGACGACAACAGAAAACCGACAACTAAAAAGACTCACAGTGCGGACATAACAAGACATATATTTTAATGCGTATTGCATCACAACAGCAAAGGAGGCAACAGAATACCAACAACTAATAAAAACTCACAGTGCAGACATAACAAGACATATATTTTATTGTGTATTGCATCACACCAGCGAAGGAGACAACAGAATACCAACAACTAATAAAATTTACAGTGCGGACATAAGAAGACATATATTTTAATGTGTATTGCATCACAACAGAGGACGCGACAATAGAATACCAACAAGTTAATAAAAAGCACAGTGAGGGTAGAATAAGACAGCATCAGTAACGAACTCTTTCATAAAATAGGTACCTATATAGTAGAGGGAGAATTTGGATAGCCATCAAATAGATTTTAACCCATTATTTTTAAAATGCGGCTTTGTAAATGTAGCCTGTACAGGCAATTTATGAAATCTTGAACTTTATGATTGACCGCCCCTCCCGTTGTCTTTTTGATTTTTAGATGAAAATTGATCGGTTTGCTCAAGTCAGAAAAGAAAATTTTACGGTGTCTTTTATTTTAATATATCTCTCTTTTCAATTGTTTCCTTTTACGTTCAAAGTAAATTATTGGTCATTCGTCAATTTTGGAATAAGCACTGTATAAAAATAAAAAAATTAGTAAACATACAGAAGACATGAATTTTCACTGACCTCTGAATTACGATGTTATATAGGAGTTGTTAAATATTTTCCACTTCGTAAAGAC
Organism: Lithophaga nigra; assembly: GCA_028566555.1. NCBI lineage: Eukaryota > Metazoa > Mollusca > Bivalvia > Mytilida > Mytilidae > Lithophaga > Lithophaga nigra. The sequence goes on from JAOXYJ010000001.1 coordinate 216,572, forward strand.
ATGAAAACGGTGTAGAGAATAGTCTCTGTTGCTACTAAAATACTTATCAGAACTTCAAACCAGAATTGTGCACCTGTTTTCAATGACCAGAGAAACTTAAATTAATGGTATATTTTCACATTTCAGACCTGAACATATTAAAAATAAGCATTAAACATCATAAATATCAACATTATCATAAAATAAAGTATATCTTCAAAACATCAGATTTATCTCTCCTATAATTCGTAGTTGAATTGAACCCTTGAGGCACACGCCGATCGTATGTAAAGATAGCTTTACGACAAAGAGAAAGGAAATAGTAAAAACACATTATATGGGTGTTTTCATGGCTGTCATTATAAAAAGTTTTGCATAAAAATGACGACGGATGGACAACCATCTACGCACTTACGTTTGAAAAAGGTAGATATCATCTATTGTGATGTAATTAATCAGTGATATAAATTATATTTTTTTCAGATATTTAAATTGGTTTGTGTACAAAACCAACCAATGTAAATAAATGAATAAAAGAAAGAAAACATGTTTCCATGTTCATAAAGCACAAATAAGACGTAATGTTTGTAAACGACAAGCCTTACTTTTTATTGTCTTTTAATGTCTGTCATTTCCTATAAAGTCTTCTTCAACTTTCTTCAAGTGTATTTGACATAATAATAATAAAGTTAATAAAGATCTGTGAAGCTTCAAATGTTTTTTCATCTTACGAATTTTTCATCCCACTGTCTGAATCTCATGCTTTTCTATCAGCTTGTCTTCATCCAACTGTCTGAATCTCATGCTTTTCTATCAGCTTGTCTTCATCCCACTGTCTGAATCTCATGCTTTTCTATCAGCTTGTCTTTTGACATCCCACTGTATGAATCTCATGCTTTTCTATCAGCTTGTCTTTTGACATCCCACTGTCTGAATCTCATGCTTTTCTATCAGCTTGTCTTCATCCCACTGTCTGAATCTCATGTTTTTCTTTCAGCTTGTCTTCATCCCACTGTCTAAATCTCATGCTTTTCTATCAGCTTGTATTTATCCCACTGTCTGAATCTCATGCTTTTCTATCAGCTTGTCTTTTGACAGTTATTTTTTAGTTTATGATATATTTTAGTATACGACTAACTTGAATATTCTTTGCAATCCCCATCAGTTCACACAAACTTCTTTCCGATTGACACAATAGTAGAACGTTTCCCTCATATTACATTTCTTTACAGAACTTTCATATAGGACGTATAGGTTATCACTGAAACAATAGAATAGATTACAAAAAACTGTCAGAATCCGCATTCTTCTTTTCAGTATTAACGGGTATTACACGAATTATTAGTATTTTCTGTGCAGCAAATAATTCTTACTACAAAAATGTCTTGCTCGGAACTGTGGTATCGTCACAGACGCTCTACAACAAGAGTTTCTTTAGAGTTTTTAACAAATATTTATTTAGAGTATTGTCAACAAAAAGAAAACACCTCTTAAATTAACGGGATGGGTAAAAATTTAGGGCGCGAATATCAGTGCAAACAGAAAGGAAAATGTTGGTATTTAACGTCATTTTCAGCCATATTGCAGATGTATCGGGACTAGAACACTTTTGCAAAATTGTTGGGCTGGTTGACGTAAGCAAATTGTTGACTGTCGATACATGGGGAAAGAATCCGAGGTTATAAGCGATCGAACAATGTGGTCTGAGGAACAGCACAGACGGCCTACTGATAATAACATGTAAAAGGGTCTGCCGCGTGATCGAAACAAGCTACTAGCCAAACAGCAGTACCTCTGAATTCAAGTCCCCATCCAAAAAAAGCATTCAAATGGTTTGCTAGAATTTGTCAGATAGACACTTGTTTAAAAGAGCTAAGTTGTGAAGTAAAAATGTTACTAACAAAAAGATTCATTACCACATTTTAAAAAGCAAGGAATAAAACATTCATACAAAGGATATGACAAGATGGTATCAGATATATGAGAGGACAAAACTGAAGACTGGAGACACAAAAAATTGAGATTAGGTATACGATAGGTAAAGCATTTGTAGAAGTGTCTGTGACGAAACTATTTGAAAAGTCATTACTTCTGGGACAGGAACAAACGGGAAACATGTCTGCGACAAACAGACACAGAAATTCCGCAGTGATCCGCCATAAAATATACCATAGAGATATATTGTATCTATGGAACAACCAAATGGTAATAATTACGACTACAAAACACTCAGAAAATTCAGTTACCTAGGAAAACAAATATTATGATTATTAATTTCACTAACTGTATGTTATTTATACTGGTCACTGGTTTAATACAGTAATTATTAACACATTAAATGGAAAACTGATAGAATATTATTCATTTATTTTTGATGATAAGTAGACTTTTAAACTTGGCAGGTCTGTAATAGAGATGTTTGCATGATTTTCGCCAAGAATCAACAACTCTTTCGTGTTCCTAAGTGCAACAGCCTTCAGCAACATCGTTTTACTTCAATGACAGAGATAATTCCAGCATTTTACATCGGTCGGCCGTCCGTCAACACAATTTACATGGTTTCTATCTATCATATCTGAAAATGAAAGGCCATTAAGTAGGATTAACTAATGCACACATTAATAACCGAATAAATTATATTGTTACTTATAAAGATATATGTGAGATAAGATGGTGGTGATATTTCCTATGGAATTATGGGATTTATCCCACTATTATAAGCTTATCTACATCAATCGTAGTCATATTAATGTATTCAGCATCCTGCCTTTTACATCTCATTTACATATCCATCTTCTGATACTTACCCTGTTTTTATAATGTTCGTCAGTGTTGACGTGGAACATTTAGACGTACGTGATCGGTACAGAAATAGGATAGATCTAATCTTAAAGGGTATCCAAAAGTTGCTGAAAAAATACATCTTCTTCGTTATTATAGTAATGTAGTTTTATCTTAACATTAAAATTTCATATGCAAAGTTTTCCACTTAAAAACGAGTTTCGGATCACCCAGCTAGGTGATATTCGTATGCTACAAAAGCGTTATTTTGAAGAATATTACTGATATTTCTGTATCGAATTATAACTATGAAAGGAAAAAAATAAGAACTTTGAGGGATCAGAGCCCTAAATAATTACAAAATTCCCCGACCATAGTAGTCAATAATGAGAAAAAATGAACAGTAAAAAATGACTATATACTCCTTTTAATGAAATGATAATAAGTATTTTTGAGGTTTCTATTTCACTTTTAATATTTATTGTACCTCTGTATATTAAAGGGTTCATTTTAATTTTTAGATTAAATATGATCTGGGCGTAAAAGAACCTGACGCCGTGTTGATGTATATTGGTCTATATGAAGATTCATCATTTTTACTGATATTTATATGTCATTTGTATCTCGGACAATAACATCAACGATGAAGTATTGGAAATGCTTTATCAGCCACCCGGAACAACTGGCGCCCGACCACCACTTTACTTAAAATAGTCTGCGTTTAACAACTAGGGAGCAACTTAAATTACCATTTTATGAACTCCGAAATTTCCCTTAATGCACATAAATTAAGCAAAACCTCGGCACGGAAAATAAATTGCTTATATTACCATATTAAAATTGATCCTTACATTGTTTTCAGACAATGTAACTGACTCAATCGGTCGTAAGAATTCTGCTCTAGTAGAAATCATTATAATAATTATTTTGGATCATAATTCACTTTCTGTGCCATCATTATAGAACCGTAAAGCTAAATAACAATGCATTTACTCTATTTTAGATTTTTACAGTATATTTACTATGTATTTACAACTCGGCAGGTGCCTAAAATACTTCGATGTCGCCATTTTGTCGTTATTACGGATTCTGTGTTAATAAAAAATTCAATTCATAAATTTGTTGGGTTTTTTAAGCACTCTTGAGGTTAGTACAAATGTAAATATTGGATTCGTTTTATCGCCATTCCCATGCGTACTAAAAAGAAAGTATATATATTCAAATTTTGTTGAATATTACATTTAGCAAAAAAAAAAAAGAATAAATAAATAAAATAAAATAAATAAACAAATAAGATAGAAAAAGCCCAAATTAGCACCAAAAAAGTAATTAAGTGCAAAATTAAGGTGGTTGCTGTTTCTCGTCAGTAAGTCACAATAAAATTATAGATGAAAAATTCAACAGGAGTTCATAATATGAATAAAAACAACTAAAAAACTCAGCAAATACATGTGAGATGGTATATCACACCATTCTAAAAATTCAGCTGTTCTAAGTGGATATCATAAAACGTTGACGATTTTTACTAACAAAATTACGTCAAAATGTGTTTTCACCATATGTTTGAAAACTTTTGTCACCATTATTGTCGTCTCTTCATCGACTACACGGAGGTCGATAACATTAAATCAGCAAATATCGACAAAAACAATAGAAACAGAGGTTGTGATTTGATCAAGATAACTTTTGAACAGTATGGATGACAAGTCAAGGGTCACATCTGCTTCGGTTACACTCGCATTACAGCAGCATCCATATTTGTCAGTTGACGCCAGTATTTCACACGTCATAAGTTAATGATAAATACGGAATATTACCATTCGGAACCTTTATTATGATTGATACCGTATTGGCGATAGATAAGTTTAATAGCCGTATAATCATTTCAATACCAATCAGTAATGGAATAATAATAGAACAAGATCGGTTTGGCCATAAACTGACATCTCCACCGGTCAACTGACGTTTCTGGGTTCCTAAGCAATTATCCAGGTCTCTGTCTTTGAGTATATCTTGGGCAAGTTTAATTTGCGTTTCTTATTCTATAATTCTACAATTGTTTTTGTCATTACAGTTAAATTTCTTTGATTTTATAGAGTATCAAGTACAAGATGACGAAGTGCACTTTCTTCTTAACTGTAGTATAAACAGTAATCTTAGGCATTCGCTGTTTGAAGAAATCGTACAAACTGATCCACATGATTCAGCCTACTAACTCCCTAAAGCCAAGCATTTGACTGAATTTGGTTTTCTTTAATATAGGTCCATAGCAGCCATGAATTTCTTTTCTTTTATATATACAAAATATTCAATATATCTTGGTAATACTTTTATGTTTATTGTGTTGTGTAATTTTGATAGTTGCATTGTGTTATATATATGTTTTATGTATTTACTTGACCTATCTTGATGTATAAATAAAATAAAACCGAATACCTGAAAACTTCTGTTGGCATCGAACAGTTAATGTGAATAAATAGTTAATTTTAAGAACTACCCAAAAGGTTCACATACAAAGATCAAGCATATTGTTTTCATTGTGATTTTGTTGAAAAATATTAAAAGAAACTGAGAAAGTCTAAACGACTATGTTCGCATTACACTGACTGGTGTTAGAGGCCCGGGTTAGAGGCTTTGAAACCACATTGAAATATGTATCTTTAACAAGTATAATGAAAAACTGCAAAAACTTTGTATTAATATAAATATTTCATGAGCTTTGATGCACATTCTGAAAGCATTCCACGCTAGCTCATTTCTGTCGCCGTCGTTCACGGAAAATGACATTTATACGATATTTAGTGAGAATGTATGGACGTGAAATTTAAGAAAACTGTGCTGAGATTATAAAAATGAAATAAAACAAGGGCAAAAAATCAAATATTGTTTTCAAATGTCAATAAACCATGGGTCAGTTGTTCACACATTTCAGGAATTCTGGGTAATATCGGCACATCTGGTAGCGTTGTTTTAATCCAAGATTATAATGTGAAATTTATCTTTCTCTAGAATGTACTAAATGGATTTAGAGATAAAAGTTCAAACATTTTTTGCAAATTGAAGGAATAAATATGTATGTATGATGAGGTAGTAATTGTCAGGGCGGACAGTGTTGGGTACACTAAACTGAAGATAAGGATCGGATTTGATAGGAACCAAGATAACTTGATGTAATGTTGATACAAATTCGTGGTGTGTGTCAAAATTTGATCTGTTTATCATTCTTAAAAGCACACGGTGGGGCGCTGCTTTCAGTAACTGGTCTGAGAAAACATAAATTTATGTAAGAACTACTTTATCAACAAACATTCGTCTTTTATAGCAAGATTGCAGTTTGGATGCAGCGAAAATAAACATTTTAAGCCATTCACCTCACTTTCGTTATATATGAAATACATTTAAAATGTTCTTGATGTTCTGACTAATAAAATGTTTTAGACGAAAAAAAATGTTTTCAAAATAATATTTTACCTTTGCAGAAATAAACAAGAAAACAATGATGTCAAAGTCCTCTATTCTGAATCACGTATTTTTGTTGTATCGGAATAAAATATAAACTTTTCTGTTTTCTGACTGCGGATTTGCCTAAAAACACGTTTAAGGGTTCCGAACTAATCGTGGCATATCAACTATTTGTTACAAAAATAAAAGTTTAAAAACCCCACATTAAGTAAACTTATGATTTCATACAAAGTCGTCATCATATGTGTTGACACGTATGCAGGTATTAATCTTTTTTAGCATTTATCTGATTTTAAATCTAAAATATCAATCGTTAGTCCTGTGCCTCTTAAAATCACATTTCTTCTCCATTTATTGTACTTCTTCCAATTTTAACTTAATTAACTTATAATATTTTTGTTATAATATTACGTTTTATAATCTTAAGATCTAGCTTTTCCATATTAGTAAAGTTTTAATTCAGGTGTTAGATGATATCGGAAAGATCGCTCCGCTTGTGAAAATATATATCTTGATCTTTGATGCGTTTTTTGTTATGGCTTATTCACTAAATCATAACAAAGCTTTTAAACAACGTGTTTTATATCATAAACTACATATATCTAGATATCACAGATTACATGCATGCAGATATGATGAATAAGAAAGGCCTCATTTACTTTTTAATGTTTGTACTTTTGTATGTTTAAAATAAATTAGTAAAAGCTAAGACCTTGACGATTGATACAAAACGTATGGACCGATTTCTATAACAGACTTCTCTGTCTTATAAGTTGATAAATGTACAAAATATAGACCTTAGACCTATGAAAACAATTTCATTTAAATATGACGATGTTGCTTTTTGTGGGATGATGTCGTTAAATGTTGTAAAAAAAAGATATGCTCTTTCTAAAAATTAAAAAAAAAATAAAATTGTGAGGTCGACTTCAATTTTGAATCTTTTGTGAGCTTTTCATAGCTTCATGTTTGAGCTGATATATATAGGAATCTTTCATTCGTCAGCAGAATTTCCAATTCAGAATGAATGTTAAATAGCCTATTAACTGCAATGATTTTTGCAGTAAGATTCATACGAGATGCACTATGGTATGGATCATTTCCAAACAAAAAATCTTTAAAAATCCACAATTTTATTTAAAATATTTTTGCACATTCCTGTGTCTCTTTGCCGCAAACGTTCAACTCTCTCTCTCTCTATGTCTCTCTCATATATATAATATATAATTTTTCACACAAATATCTGTAGTCCATACAAAATAACTCGTTTACCCTCAATACAAATACCTGCATTCGCTTATTCACACGAATATTTCAACGTTTTGCCTCATGATTTTCACACGATTTACAACTCCTTTACTATACATATTCCTGCAATTTTTCACACGCATTTACATTTCCTTGACTTAACACACACAAACGTGTAAACATCTTTTTCCTCCATTTTTTGCTCTGCTTTCTTTACACGTATTTATGACCACTTTGTCCTATAGTCTTGATAATCATTTTCACACGTATTTACATCCCTATTCTTCAGGTACATTTCTGCATCTGTTTTTTCACGCAATTTTACAACATATATATATATATATATTTTTTTTTTAAAGCTCCTTTAGCAGACAAAACCCTGCAGTTTTCAAAAACATTTACAACTCCTTTACATTTACATTACTGTACTTGTTTACACACATATTAACAGCTCCTTTATCTGCTTTGTTATTCGCACTTATTTACAAGACCTTTACCTCCCAGTTCTGTAGACATGCTTTTTCACACATATTTAAAACCCTTTTATCTGCACATTTGCTTTTATATGCATATTTATATTAATGAATCCATTATTCTACACAAATTCCTTCACTTACTCTTTCACACGTATTTACATATCCTTTACCACCACATATATCATTTACTTTCTCAACAAGTATTTAAACTCCTTTACCTCCACAAGCCTCTATTTTTTTCACACATATTTGCACTACTTTATCAGTCGGTGACTACTCGAATCTGATCTACCCTAGTCCTTCAGATTATAGTTACCACTGACACAGCATATGATCTGCTTCCTACTTCAACCTTTCCCTAAATACTCTTGCAGCACAAGATTTCTGACAAAAGAGATAATTTTAGTTTTCGTATCGTCAATTTCCCGTTCTTAAGTAGGAATATCTCTACTGCCTATGCTTATGTTGTGTTTGTATAACTATTGATACTTTATGCCAGACTTTATTCCAATTATACTGACTTTTCCTACATGGGTAAAGTGTTAATACAAAAGCTGCCAAGAGAGGGATATTAGAAAAACTAGACTGCATGGTATTTTCTGTCCGTAAATTTACAGTGACCATCGTTGATTGATCTGTCAGCTTTTCAAGCTATACATATAGATCAGCTAATGAGTCCTTGAGTTTATGTTAGATTTGATTAATACGATTGTATGACGGGCAATGCTAGCATAGCAGGAGATGCTTAACCCCGATCTCACTACTGTTTACTGAGTTCAGATGATTCTTACTCCGTCTCGGTTTTTTTTTTTTTTTTTTTTTTTTTTTTTTGGGGGGGGGGGGTTGTATGATT
>JAOXYJ010000001.1:279271-292356 GCA_028566555.1 Lithophaga nigra
TTTTCCTATTCATCGATTCTGATTGTCAAATTGATTCCAACCACTACTTACAAGACGGCCGCCTTGTCTATCCACATAATATCCATGATGTTGGCATCATACTTTTTTGCTATATCTGTTCCTCTGTACTGAAAATATCCACAGAATATTGAAAAGTGCAATTACAAAATACCTTGGTGGATGTAGAATTTCTGGCGAAGGTACATCCAATTTTTTTCATTAGGGAAGGGGTATGAATAAATTTATGTTTGCCAAAAATTAGCCACCGTCTCCATCTCGGCAATATGAGTCTTTAGCAAAAAACACCACAATCTGGACATACCGGAACAACACCAGTACAAACAACTATTTGGACATAACAAGACAAAACCAGTACAAATAACAATAGTCTGGATATAGCAAAACAACACCAGTATAAACATCAGCAGTCCGGACATAATAAGACAACACCAGTACAAACAGCAGTGTGGACATAACAAGAGAACACCAGTATAACCAACAGTCTGAACAAAACATGACAAGACCAGTACAAACCAATAATCTGGACACAACAAGACAAAATACTACAAACAACATCAGTCTGGACATAACAAGACAAGAGCAGTACAAACAACAGTCTGGACACAGCAAGACAACAACAGTACAACCAACAGTCTGGACATAACAAGACAACAACAGTACAACCAACAGTCTGGACATAACAAGACAACATCAGTTACAACTACAGTTTGGACATGACAAGACAACAGTATAAACATCAACAGTCTGGACATAATAAGACAACACCAGTACAACCAACAGTCTAGACATAACAATACCAGTATAAACATCAAAAGTCTGGACATAACAAGACAAGACCGGTTCAAACAAAAGACTGGACATAACAGGACAACAGCAGTACAACCAACAGTCTGGACATAACAAGACTACACCAGTATAAACATCAACAGTCTGGGCATAGAAAGAAAACAACAGTACAGATAACAACAGTATGTACATAACAAGACAACACCAGTACAATCAACACCAACAGTCCAGACATATAACAAAACAACACCAGTACAAACAGCCAACAGTCTTGACATAGCAAGACAACACCAGTACAAATAACAGCAGTCTGCACATAACAAGACAACACCAGTATAAACATCAAAAGTCTTAACATAACAAGACAACACCAGTACAACAACAACAACAGTCTAGACATATAACAAGATAACACCAGTATAAACATCAACAGTCTGGACATAACAAGACAATATCAACATCAGTACAAGCAACAAGTCTGAACATAATTAGACAACACCAATACAACCAACAGTATGAATAAAGCAATAAAACAGTAGTACAAATAACAACAGTCTGGACATAACAAAACAGCAGCAAAACAACAAGAACAGTCTGGACATAACAAGACAACAGAAGTACAACGACAGTTTGGACATAACAAGAGCATCGACAGTCTGGGCATAACGAGACAACACCCGTACAATCAACAACAATCTGGACATAACAAGAGAACACACCAGTATAAACATCAACAGTCTGGACATAACAAGACAACATCAGCACAAACAACAAGTCTGCACATAACAAGACAACACCAGTACAACAACATCAACAGTCCGGACATAACAAGACAACAGCAGTACAACATCAACAGTCTGGACATAACAAGACAAAACCAGTACAAACAACAGTCTGGGCATAACAAGACAACAGCATTACAACAACACAGCTGTCTGGACATAAGACAACACCAGTACACATAACAAAACAATACCAGTACAAACTGAAAAGACAAAAAAGGTAACCTAAATCATAAATATCATCGAAAAATACCTCTTCATAAAAATAATTTCTGAAATTTAATTTTTCTCAGAATGGAATATATCTGTGGCAGCTGTCTTGCATGGCTTTGACAGTGACTAATGACTAAGTTGTCCTTCAAATGCAGTTATACAGTCTGAAAACGATAGTAATTATAAAAACAATGAGGTAGGCGGATTGGTCACCTTTATCACGATACAGATGCCTGTGTAAAACCGTATAGTAAATGTGTCCTTTGTTTTCTTCCAAACTCAAAGACCCTATTACATAAGAGTAATACTATGCAGATCTTGATATTACCCATGTTTAAATACACATCAATCAATGATATTTAGTCAAAAATATTCCACCAAGGTTTTGATACTAGTATAACATCAGCAATAGTTTTCGCCATAAGACCTTCAAGTTCATGGGCGGTAATTGTTTCACAGGAAAATCAAGGCAACATATTTTTATGGTTGTTTGTTTATGATAATACACACACATTTATAGCAATTAACATTTCCAATCAGAAAAAAAACCAACAAAACAAAAACAAAAACAAAAAAAATGCAGTACGGACATGACTTTAGACTCAAAAAGTGAAATGTGTTCTTACTCTTGCCCTGTTTTTTATTTTGGCTGGCATATTGTTACAAAGTATCACTCTGTAAGACCATGAGCAAAGGTAAAATGGAATGAGAAGATTACCAAATGTCACTAAATCATCTATCCAGAGTACAAGACAAGACCGTTATCAACACAGAATCAACACAAAAGCAAAAGACGAGACCACCAATCAACAAACAACCAAAACACAAATGAGGACGAAAACACTAAAACAAGGACAACACAAACACTCATAAAAACAGGAGAATGATATCGGGTGATCCTGGAAGGGTGAACCTGTCCTGCTATACGTGTCACCCGACACATTGCCTTGTTTGTAAATCCAGTAAAAAGTCGTAAAGCAGTTATGGAGAACGTTAACGACTACAATACAGAAAACATGTCTGTAATTATCTGTGACATGGACACCCAAAAGCAGTTAACCACCTCGTGATAGGGAGCATAAAATTTCCGAAGTGATGACATTAATTTAGACATGATATAGCCTCGATGGAGTAATTTTTGGTCTGCAATAACCCTCTATGTAGAAAGTCCCTATAGTGGACATAAGCCCTTGAGGAGCGAATCAACTGTGAAATTTAGACTCCATACGCCGGTGACGCTGGTATATTGCTACTCAGAAAAGGAAACTTCACAACTGGAAAATTATACTCATCACGGTTGTTGTAAGTTTTGTTTCTAACTATCTTCCGTTGTCTATAAAAAGGCAAAAGTCTAAGTAACATGCAGATTTATATGTATCTGTGGTGTCTTTAATTTTAAGTTCAATGGGATAGATGAGAGATCTTATTAAAATGGCTATTGATTAGAGATAAAACATCATCTATATGTTGGAAGCTGATATTAAAATAGTGGGCTTGCATTTTTTCTTCAACAACCCCTGAATACAGTCTGCTTTATATGAATAAAAGAAGAAAAACAGGGCAACATTGTGAAATGTCTATATTAAAACTGATATTTTAAGTCTATGGCATCGTATTTTCATTACACCGATCCTATATATTTTTTATTATTATTTTTTTAATCATTTTGGTGTATGTACGTGCAAAATATTTGAATTTTGCTACCATAACATACATTTTTAACAAAAAAATGTTCTACAGTATTTTTAAAATAATTACTGGGTTATGTATTTATATAATGTCATTTAACAACATTTTTATATGTACTGTGTGAATTACTTTGTAGTAAACTGTTTTTGATGTCTTTAAAGTACAGTTTGCTGTAAACTTTTTCAAATATTAAATGTCGAATTATTTTATGGCATAACTTCTAGATAATGAAGTAAGTTGTTTGTTATTAACATTTTTATTATATAATGTCCTAATTGTGAACAGTAAATATATTGTACACGTATTAACTGGCTATGAGGACAATAGCAGATATATTGTCCCATATATCGTACACGTATTAATTGGCTATGAGGACAATAGCAGATATATTATTGTCCCAATAGCCAGTTAGTCTATTGTACACGTATTAACTGGCTATGAGGACAATAGCAATTATATAATTGTCCCAATAGCCAGTAAATATATTGTACACGTATTAACTGGCTATGAGGACAATAGCAGATATTATTGTCCGAATAGCCAGTAAATATATTGTACATGTATTAACTGGCTATGAGGACCAATGCAGATATATTATTGCCCGAATAGCCAGTAAATATGTGTTTTATTGTACCAAAGACAACCATGGAAATATGGACCTTCATGTAACTTCACCTGAGTCCACGGTTATTGTCTTGTGAACAAAATATTTTGAAATATTAGGCGTATGGCTTACTATATGATTTAAGTAGAAAGCGCTGAAACAAAAGCTATCTACAGACTGGTTTCTTTGCAACAAAATAGTTATTTTATTTGTATGTAAATTTTATATAGAACTACATAGCAAGGTGTATTAATCTTTAAAGTTACATTAGTAAAAGATTTTTAATAGATATTACAATATAAAGTCATAAAAGCGCATTTAGACAAATTACATCTCATCAGTGATAACCAAAGTCAAATCTTTTGAAATTCAAATCAAATGTTAAATAACATAAATCCTCAAACAGTACAGCCAAAACTAGCTAAGGATTCTCTTTGTTAAATACATGCACTAAACTATAAACGTTCTAAAATATATATTTCATAGTCAGAAAACATTCTCAAAATCGCAGTCTATAATGTCTAATTGCAGTAAACGTATCCAATTCCTTATTACGGCCATTGTTACAGTTTTGCACTATAGATTAACCTTTTAATGCGAAGTAATCCACGTTTTATTTTGAACAATTACAACAAATTAAAAATATAACTTAATGATAATTAAAATTAAATGTCAACCTTGTCGCTTGTAATCCTCCATTTTTTATCACTTTACACCAACAATTGAATTAATAATTGTAAAAGGAGTACAGATGTCGTCTAAATATTGTGTAACATTGTTAAAGTAAACCTAAAGTGTGCACATTAATTTGTTTCTCTGTACCCGCTGCTGATACTACGGTGAAAAAGCGTAGTAAAAACTTTACGCCTCGACGTCATCGAGTCCGAATTTGAGCCGAAAATTAGACAGTACAGTGCAACATCACAAACACGTGACTATGGCAGCTAAACTGATCAAGAATAAATAGGTTTTTAATCATATGAAAAGTGGAAGTTAATTAGTTATGGTGTAATTGTCACACGTTACCATACGATTGGTTATAAATGAGCGATCGTTCCTGTAGCTCTACACGTTTCATTGACAGTTTGCTTTACAACGATACTTGACGCACCCCGGGTAGATATCGAGATTGAATTTTAATGAGATTTTATTTCGTTTTATTAGGAAAAGGTTAACAATAATTGAAATTGTCGTCAGATAATTTGTAAAGAATAGATGGTACAACAGAGTCGCAGCACTGAAATGATAGTTTATATTTTCTGATGTAAAATAGTAAAACTTAACAAATGTACCTACTGAAATATTAAGATATCAAAGCATTATATGTAGCGCAGATCAAAGGACATTTAGTAAATGAATATTACCTCAAATCAGTGAAGTGACATAAAAAAGTAGGCAGTCATTTCGAAGGAGGTTAAATAGTTATAAATAAAATCCCGTTTATTATTATTATTATTATTATTATTATTTAATTATTTCTCGGTTTTTTTGTTTTATTTTATTATCTATTTATTTATTTATTTTTACTTTGTGCATCCACCTTCCTCTGATGCTATAGCTGTATAAATGGTCATTAAGCAATCTTTACTAGTAAAAGTAAACATGAAAATATAACTCGTCCAAAAGGTCAAGATGTAAAACAATCAGATCAAGTAACGTATAAACCAAGGAGGTTATATTGGATATATAATATAATATAACATCCTTGTATAAACCTAGAAAATTGTCTGGACAAAAAGCTATCAAAAACTGTATATAAGGTAGGGGATAAGTACAAAAGTACACCTAAAGCAAACGGAAAGAAATTAAAGCAGAGATGACGTTCTGCATTTATCCTGCAATCGCTTTAACAAACCAACTTAAATGCGTTCACTGTATATTTATTTTTGATAGACTGTCATTTACCGTATATAGTCTCCTGGTACCCTACTCCGAACAAAGACAGCAACGAAAGCACTGAGAACCTGGGATGTCACAGTGTCATCTTACTTATGATATTGCAAACGGAACATAAACGCCCCAAAATTTCGCTGTGTCATTCCACTCAAAATTGGGTTTTGTCTTTAATTTGTCTGTTCAAAATGATTTCAGGATAAACAAAATATGCGGAGAGTTGTACTCGCTACGAAACAGGTGAGAAATGCTCGGTAGACCTTGCATTTCTACCTGTTTCTAAAGCTCGTACAAATAAAATGTATATTCTCCGACAATGTCCGTATATTCTATATCTACAACAAAACTGATAAGAAAAATAACATTTCCAGATGCATTTTCATTGTAAAGAAATGAAACGGATATAAATGGAGACGAGATAAAACCATTAAATGCAAATATTCAAACAGATTCATTTCCAAGTACTTTATTGGACGATATCACAGTAAAATATAGGATAGTATATTTACTTCCACTACCTAAATCATTTTGGGCAAAATTAATAGTTAATATTAAAAATAAAGTCTTTTAATCTGAATAGAAATTCTTCAGTTAAGGTGGAGGTTCAGGATGTCTAGATATCATCTGTAATGACCAATAATGTTCCACAGAATCTTAAATTATTTAGAAACCACTTAATGTTATTTTCAAAACCCCGTGTCTACACCTCAGGAAAACATTGGTACCAGTGCTCTTTATATCATTTGTTAAGTTTTTAATTATCATTAGCTGATAACAGTTTACTCATTTCACTGAACAGAAACGCTTTTGAGGAGGACATTCTTGCAAAAAAGAGAGGAAAAAGCGTTCAAACTGAATTATATAAGCAAGTTATAGTAATACACTTAAGGATTTGTCCTGCAGAGTAATGTTAAACCAGATACTTCAGATTCTAGAGATGACTGTGGTGGAAAGATGTACGGTAATACAAAACGTAGGTGATGTGTCTGTAAAATGAAAAAGTGGACGACATCGAAAGACTCAAGAGACTCAAAAGATAATTAAAAAATTCTGAATATATATGCCAACAAGAAAACCAACGAAAGAGCCAAGACTCATGTGGTAGTTTTGTATTAAGCTAGTTGACAGATCACATGAATGGAAAAAAAATATTCACTTTGCTTAAATGAAAAATTATTATGTGATAAAATGGTGATATCTTGAAGACTTTTGCATTAAAAGCTGAAACTCTAATCATGGTTCTCTTTATACACGTATATCAGAAATTGGCCATCGGTTTCGTCATTTACATACCAGCCGTGGCGTAGTGGGCATCTGGGAGTAAAATAAAACCGAAAAAACTACTCTTGCACTATTAAAGTATCATTATAAAAGTTGTCCGTGGTGACCCCTTTAATGTATTACTGATGTCCAGTCTTTTTGGATTCTCAGTCATTTTGAAAGTTTCGAGCACATTTCCCTATTGCTATACCAGAGACACAAGGAAAGTTGTAAAATGAACCCCTATAAATACAAGTCTCTTTAGCATTGCAAATTCAGTTACGTTTTAATGTTACTAGGACAAACGTTAATCCCAGGAAATCTTGTTTTGAATGGAACGATCGGGGAAATGGTTAACGATTTACTGCAAAATTCAATAAATATAAAAAGACGAAATACCGGAAGACATAAAATATAAAAACCAAAGACGATCCTTATAAATTCCAATCTTGCTAAAATCTTCATATCTGTTGGAGATAGCGATAAGGAAAAAATCTTGATAGGTTTAACTCGCTGAAGTACAGGAAAAACTTAATGCGTTTATCTAAAATATAATTAAAGGATTGATCAATGATGGAGAAACCATCCATCTCTAGCTGATAGACATCAGCTTTATCTTGTAGGTCATATTTGATACATGACAAGCATCGAAAACACAACGCTGCTTCTGTTAATTTTTCTTATCTCACAAAAACAGTCATCTTTTTATTGATGAATTTACGCAGTACTGCTTTACAGAATACCACACATTTAATTTTGGCCAAGCACCGATGACATTCCATGAGAAATCCACAAGAACAAGAAAAGTAGAATAATCTTTGTATTGATTTTATCTCCTAGACATCTGTGATCCAATTTGATTGAAGTCAAGTTTTTGTGAGTTGAAAGTTTTAGAGAATTAAGAATTGTCTTGCTGGATGGAAGTTTATTTCTAATCCAACTTTCACCAGTATTCATAATCCAAATTGACTAGTCATTATTATCTACCTTTGGCGAGTAATCCATAAACTTGATAATACCAGTGTAGGTTGAGTGTAAATTGGAGTCCAGTCATTATAGGACTTAGGAATAATTTTAGAAGCGAATTAGTTTTTATCTTTTTTTCTTGCAATATTGTTCAGTTTCTTTCAATATTGCTTTACAATTACTACTGCGACGAAGAGATACTTTGATATACACACGCCAAATATAAAATTATTTTTAGCTATTTCGGGCATTAGCTTTGTAGCAGTAAAACGTGCCAAATACAAAGACCCTTTATTGATGTCAAGCAAATTTAACATTTTTCATTCATTGAAACAATTCGATTCGAAAACAGCAAGAGTAGCCCTCAAAAACTGACCTTTATACCGAACCATGTCGACAAAAGGGCCTGTTGATAAAGCATATAATTGTGTTTTGATGAAATAAAAAAAAAGTACACAAGGAGCTTAAATTACCGTCAATGAAACCTAAGTTTAGAATGATGCATAAAAAAACCATGAAGATATCATATATGATACCTGCCATGCCATCCGCTCTGAAAATAAAATAAAAGAAGATAAGAATTTCTTGTCTTAGGTAGAGAAAAATTTACTTCGTCAAGAAAGACACTGTTTCCTAACAAAAAGGACTCAGAGATGGATATTGTTAGGATGCTGGACCTTCTGATCGACAATATCTTTGTTGAATTCTGTGGATATGTTTTTCAGCAGACAATCAGCATTCCAGTGGGCATTTACTGTGAACCAGTCCTGGCTGACTTGTTTTTGTATACATATGAGACAGACTTTATTCAGAAGATGTTGAAAAAGAAAAAAATATAAAATTCTTTTAATAGATGGTGTTTTATAGCTGAATAACAGTCGTTTTAACGATTACTGGTATCTCATTCATCCCATGCAATACTAGAGATGCATCTAATTCTGCATCTTACTTAGGCTTGTATCTTTTTATAGACAGCGAAGGATGGTTAGAAATAAAACTGTACGACAAGCGTGATGACTGAGATTTTCCGATTGTAAACTTTCCTCTTCTGAGTAGTAATATACATTCACATTTTATAGCTGATCTCCTACTCTGGGATTTGTCCACTATAGTGACTTTCTAGATGGAGAGTATTTACTGTCACAGAAGCTACTCAGCCAAGGCTATGTCAAGCCTAAATTACTGTTATCACTTCGGAAATTTAATGGCCGCCATCACAAGTAGGTTGACCATTATGGGGTGTCCATATCAGAGATTATTACGGACATGTTCCCGGTTCAGTAGTCTTTACCTGTTTTGCCTTTCTGTTCTGTGACCTGTTACTGGTTGTACACACGAAACAATTCGACGGGTGCCACATTTTGACTAGGACATTCTAAACCCATTGGAGAACCTGATCTGACGCACGGTTTTTATGGGAATTTTATTGTCCTAGCTTTTGTATTTTGTGTTGTGTATTTTCTTTCTTAATTGTTTATGTTTGATTATTTGTCGATAACAGTCTTGTCTTGTCCTCTGGATGTAGGATTTGGAGGACTTCGGTGTAATCTTTTCGTTCTGTCTTTTAAAGAGTCAACTAAATACAAACTGATATCCTTTGTAACGGACAATGTACATCACAAACATATTCAACTTAGTTTGTATTTAAAAAGATGTACAGTCAGTTTTAATGTTTTTCTCCATACCACTGTTCAATTCAAGTAATTTCTCTGAAGTCAATTTTGCAAACAAAGGTGGTGTTGAAACTGCTTACAATACAAGGATATAATCTTCCTTCATACTCAGTACCTTACTGTTTCATATTCAGATCATCTCCACTAATTATATGTTCACACACTAAACACATGTATTAAAGACTTTCATAAATTATGCCAGGACAAATTTCTAATATCTTCTTGCTTTCATCCCCATTCACTGTAGTCTTACTATGCTTATTACTGGCTCATAGATTCGTCTTTCCTCTCCCCGAACGTGATCTTTTCCTGGACTTGACAAGAGGCAGCAATGCTTTCTCTTCCGGAGCACCTGAGTGGACCCCATGGTTTTGTGGGGTCCATGTTGCCCATGTATTAATCTGGATTTGTCTGAGTCCCTTGATTATCTATTTTATGGACTGATCCCCCAGTTTTTCTTACCTTTTCTGTTTAAACATAGGTAACAACTGGGAACCTGTTTAGGTAAAGGTCTATTTCTTCCGACAAATACTTACAAATTTGCAAGACTGTGAGTGAAACGACAATAGGTGAGGCTGACACCCATTCAATATCGGTTTAATCTGCATGTAAGATTACTGACATGGATTAGAATCGAGAATTTACAATAATCTACTGTATACTTACGTCCACAATTTTCTAAGAATACGACAGGTAAAGAACTACATCCACTTCACCATAGGTTATTTACTGTGCTTCTCTTGCAGTGAAATATTTTTTATGTAATTCCGTCAACTAATTGTCAGACAGAAGAACAGGAAAAGGTAAGAAAACCGAAGGATCAATCCTT
Organism: Lithophaga nigra; assembly: GCA_028566555.1. Lineage (NCBI taxonomy): Eukaryota > Metazoa > Mollusca > Bivalvia > Mytilida > Mytilidae > Lithophaga > Lithophaga nigra. Next base: position 289,988 of record JAOXYJ010000001.1, read on the forward strand.
AAACTCGATAATCAAAGGACGCAGACAAAATCCGGATTAAGACATGGACAATCAAGCAAATGTCAAAGGCACAAGATAGACTGAAAGCGAGCAACACGGACCCCACCCGAAACATGCGGTGCACTCAGGTTCTCCGGATGAGTAAGGAGTTTCTGCCTCTTATAAGATACCCGCCGTGTTGCCCATTGTCAGATTCAGGAAAAGTATTAATGACATATATGGAAAGTCCAACATACAAATAAACTACACTGTTATGTAGTGTCAACGTTCTCCTTTTATATGGTTTTAATAATGATGATAAGATATAAGGTAATAACAAAATACCGAATTCCAAGGCATATTCAAAAGGTGAAGTCCATTAAAACAGACAAAACCGAGAAAAAATGCTCGACCATCTTAGCAAACGCAACGAGTGGAAAAACAACTGTCATATTGCTGACTTGGTACAGGCATTTTCCGAAGAAAATGGTGGGTTAAAATTATCTTCGTTCCTTGAAAATAGATAACAGAATTATAGAGATGTTGTTACAAGCTGGTGAGAAAGCTCCATAAATTTTTTTTATCAAAAACTGAAAGATTGTCTGAAAAACTGAAATTATTAATTGGCGAAATGCAATTAATTAATTTTAATATTATATGATAATGTTTCGTTCTGGCAAACGGTAAAGTATGCATAAAACTGGAGGAAAACGTGTTCTGCTTCGAACAATATTATATTGATTCTTCAAGTCAGTATACACTAAAATTCAATTTTCAAAATGCTGGATTTCCTAAGAGGCACTATATCTCTTGAATACGGCAATTAAGAAAGAGTGGCACTCCAATGGGCAAAATTGTATTTCTACATCTCCCGACTTTTTCATATAATCGTATGGAGTCGAGTTTATCCAAGGTTTTTTCTTCATTATAATAACTCAGACCGATCCTTTAATTTCGTCTTTTGGTATGTAGATGATGTGTTTCCTCACAATAATCGTAGCTTTTCTGACCGAATGTATCTTATATATCAATGTCAAGTTGAGATACAAGATGCAAGACTCACGAAGTCGGCGTTAAATAGTTATATTATTATTTGTCATTGACAGGGAGTTTGTATTATATTCTCCAATTTATGGATAACACAAAGGTCTAAGTTTTCCAGTTGTAACTTACCATTTCTAAATTGCTTTCAGCTTTTATTGCGTATAGGATCTCTGAAAGTATTTTCAAATTCAATAAAGTTTTTGTTTCTTTTGCTTTGGAATACTACACTATTCCCTTTCAATAGCGCGGTTACTCCATTTCAAGTTGCTAGCAATATACTACAATACTGTAGAAGAGAATAAGACGATTACTAAGGCTTCCATGGGACCAATCACTTTCCCCTAACTGATTGTTTGTTGGCTTGTTATCGTCCTGAATAAAACTTCATTTGACGTTAAACAATCGATCGATCAATCAATACAAGTAAAACACTAAATATTAAAGTAAGGACAACACGAACATCCATAAAAACCTGGAATAACATCATGTGCTTTGGAAAGGTAAACATGTCTTGCTCCACATATAACAGCCGTTGTATTTGCCTAGCGTATAACGCTAGAAACAAGTTGCAAATCGTGTAAGGAGATCGTAATAACGACTACGATTCAGCGAACACGTCAGTAAACATCTGTGATAAGGACACGTCATAATGGTTAACCAACATAACATTTTACAAGATATTAATTTTTGCTTGACGTAGTCGTGACTGTGAAACTTTTGTAGCAATATTTACCCTTTATAAACTTGCTATAGTAATTGCATGCCCCACAGTAGATGATCAATTGCTATAGAATAGCTACTCGGTAAGGAAAGTTCACTATCAGAAAATCAGTTATCGTTTTGATTTTAACGGTCCTCCGTTGTTAGAGGCAGACTTGGATATATCTGGGGCGTCTGTCCTTAATTTTAGCTCACTGGAATAGATAAGATGTAAGTGGTCATTAAAATATGATTGTTATTTAATTTTTGAAATTGATGTACGGGATGAAATATCGCTTCGGTGTTGAAATTCTATGACATACTTGCATTGAAAAATACATCACTTTTCCCGTAATATAAGTATCGAATTTCATAGATCCAGCGTTATAAATTTTGACGTGTGTCTAGAACGTTGAAATTTTATCGACGACGGCTTAATGTCTGCCATAGCTTTATTTTTTGGAACTTCGTCGCGATCATTTGACCACGTTTTTCATAAAATCCTACTTAGACTGTAACAATTTTTTAACAAAATCCTGTAATATTATACCATAATTATAATTTTGTCATTTACAAGTAATATTTGAAATACTACTTTCGTATTTCTATCGTATTTCATGTAAAATGTATAAGATTAAAATCCACGA
>JAOXYJ010000001.1:349967-360107 GCA_028566555.1 Lithophaga nigra
ATAGATGTCTCATCAAATACAGATTATTTAATGCAGTAGTGATGAGTACAATACAGTTCAATATTGTACATAACAGTGTATAACAGCCTACGTATTACCCTGCATTTTAATTCAAGTGTTGCCCTTTATGTAAATCTATAACAAAGGCTCACCACACTTTGGATTTTAAGGGAGAAATCATTTTTCCCTATTAGGTAAAGAAGGAAAAGTGAAAGAGACATTAGGAGAAATTTAATGCTTTTTCATTATAAATTACCTGAAAATGGATACAAAACTTCTGCTTCAGGCCTATGATAGAAAGACAACTGCACAGAAGAAAATGTCTCCCATTTCTCCAAGTGTGGTGAGCCCTGATTACTCAACCTATATAACGGTTTTGCAATTCAACAAAGACTTTCATATTGATAAATTAGATTAAATATGGTTAAAAGAATTTAAAATAAGTATCAACACACCTAGTTTTTATTCAGGTAATTTATGCTTAGTATTGTTTTATTGTTTCTTGATATATCTAAATCAATCGAAGTCTCTAGTGAACTGCAATGTTGTCTATTTGGATGAGCAATAGGTAAATGGAAAAGACTACACTTCCACTATTTCAGAGTAACAGCTGAGGTAAATTTAATATCATAATGAGAACTGATCATTATATAAGTGGAGATGACACAATAATGAACTCCCTTTGGAAATGTATTTTTTTCATTTCCACTGTACAATGCAAGGATTGTATAACTACATGTCATAAACAGACAATTTTCACTACATCTGGACTAAACTATAACACTCATCATTTGAAAAACCTTTATTTGACTTATTATTGCCTGTGTTGACTTATCCATTAACAGCTTATCAATCAAAACTTTCAAAATATTTGTTATTTGTTCAAGTGTTCTTTTCATCTTCATTTTGATACCTTGTAGTTGTGCTCCAACACCTAGAAAGTTCGTTTGATTGTTATATAATTGACTATATATATATTATTATTCAAATAAAAATCCATACCGTAGTCTGATATTATATTGAAATCAGTAGGGCTTTTCTCAAATTTTCAAATTTTGCATGGAATTATCAGCTGAATTGAAAGATTTTGCATGTACACACTCAGTGCCTATGAATTATAGTAATGACTTTGTAACATAAAAATATTGTTATGAATGTTACATTTTATATCTATATGTACCAGTAATCATGAAAGTATGATAAAGTTTAGTCTACAAAGATATGTTCACATACATCAGGTTGTATTCTGATAGTTATAACTTCCTCCTTCTCTGTAGGTGTCAGACCAGGTATTTTAGGCGTGGGTGGATCTGTACCTGATACTTCTAAGGCTTTAGCTAAGGCAATGGCTTCCTCCTTTTCTATCTCTTCTTTACATAGACATGACTCTCCATCAGTTTCATTGTCTGTAAAGTTTAAAGACAATAAATACTTATATACCCTATATGTACTTCTAATTCAATAAATTTGAGCTGTGTCTGTTTCACTAGTAACCCTGATTTTTACAGATGTCACAGTTTATGGTAAAGTTTGTGCAAATGGCTTTACAATGATCACCATTATAGTGTTTCCTGCATACTGTATGGACTTAAAAAGCTTGAGATAAAATCAATATTGAGTGCCTTTACAGGAGCATACAATACAAAGAAATTTCTAGCTATAATTATCACTAACCCCTACTTCTTTCACCATGAACAGAAAATACTGCTAGATTACTACTGAAAAAAAATGACTTTGAACTTGTTACTTAGCATAGAGAATTCATTTTTTTTTCTAGTTTATACACTTACATCAGAAAAATTGTTTGTGTGAAACTGTGAAACAATAAAAAACAGAAATACTTATCTTTTGTTAAAAATATAATTCAATGAAAAATAGAATTCATGTTTTCACATTGAGACTATGCTGATTATAATAAACTTTTAGCCTCCTACTAATCATACGTTATACTTTTAATTATCGCACACAGTATTTAATGAGGATCAGTATTCATACCAATTTGTTTTTAATATTAATTCAACAGTGCAATTTTTTTAGCAATCTTCATTTCCCAAAACTATAAACCTACCATTATGTACTGCATTCTCTGGAAAATGTTTTGGAGATGGACATGCTGTAACTTCAGATTTGAACGACACTTTTCTGTCTTCCCTGTTAGGTGTTCCTTTACTACTAGGTGAATCAAAGTTCAGTAACTCATCACTAGATAATCCACCTTGGTCAGAAGATTCTAAGCGAGACCTACGACGAGATTTTCGTCTGTCTAAGGAATCATCAGACGACAATATTTTCTCCTCTGATGACATGGAATACTGAAATTCTGTTGTTCCTGCATAATCTAGCCCTGTTAAATCTTGTCCTACTATCGAATCTGCCTGAATTTTATGTATAGAATCCCCTGCAATGTCAGACACAGTCTCAGTTTCAGTTTTAAAACTTTTGGAATGTTCTTCTAAGCTGCCTTCAATGGAATATTCATCAATTTTTGATGATGTTCGTACTTTGAAAATATCACCAGACACATCCAAATCTATGTGATCTGTAGAATTACATTCTGTAGGAGGGTTAACAAATGTGGAATCTTCTGGATTCTTTAGAATAAATACTTCATCATCATTTGTGTCATGAGTCAGTGGTAAAAACAAATTTTTCTTTTGTAAACCATTCTTTTTATCCACAGAGTCTGTTTCTGTCTTTGTTGTAACAGTAGAAAACTCCTCAGGAGTTGCTGGGAAGTCAGTTTCTAATAGTCCTGGTGTAACATTATTGTTCTGAATGTCCGTTGAATTAATACGAGAAATGGGTGGCGGTGGTGTTAAAATTGGTCCCGTCTCTAAAATTTCATAGCTGCCACGTCTACTAGGAGGACGAGGTGGTATAGGAGGAGGATTTTTTTCTGGTGTTTCTGCAGACAATTGCTTAACACAGCTAGAGTCTTTCTCATCTGCCACTTCATGTAATTTATTATTTACTCCATCATTAGCTTCTTTTCCTTCTTCGTCGACTTTTATACTTGATGCTTTTCTTGATTTTTGTTTCCTTCTAGAATGAATGGGGGTGTTTGGGGGTGCTACTGGTACATTTCTACCTTGAGCACTACTAGCCTCACTTTGACTATCTGTAAATGTCACAGGGGAGTTACAACGAGGAGTTGATACTGGCGTGTCGTACGGAGAATCATCTGAATATTTTCTACTTCTGATACCATGATGCAGTTCTTGAACAATTTTTTCGGACAACTGAAAATCATCTACTATTCTCCACAAACGCTTTTTCATAGAAGCACCTACGTTTGTGTCAATAGTAGTGAGCAATTCCTCTAAGTCATCAATCATACTTTCAATATGAGCAGAAAAACGACAAACAAGTAAAAACACACGTCTAGCCATCCTACTGATTCTCATGTGATTATTTGTAACACCCTTGATGGCAAATCTAGCAATGGTCAGAAGTCTTTCCTGAACAGAAGGTTTATGATAGACATCTCTAGACTTAGCTGCCTGAGGTGGACCTTCTTCATCAGCAGACCTGCCATCAGGAGGGTTTCTGGGAAGCAGTTCATTGTGAAATTCTTCAAATAGCCTTTCTAAGACATATAATCTCCCTAGCAACCACTGCCAGGCAACTGTATCACCATCATAACCTTCTGTCACAGATCTAATAACATAGTCCAACCCATGTAAGCCATGACCACCTGCAAAACATTGCATTTTGAGATATAAACAGCTGCTATTTGTTGCACAGGGTCAAACAGATTACCCATTTAGATTTACAAGGGTCGGTGATGACAATGTTGATTTAATCTGATGACAACTTTGATTTAATTATTTCCTAACATCAGACATGAGTTTTGCTACTGCAAACTATAAGAGTGAATATATGAAAATACATTTAAATACACAATGTAGTATAGAATGTAATTGCAGTAGTGTTTTAATTGAAACACCTTTATTTGGATAATTTGTCAGTTAATTTGAAATAGTTTTACATGTAATTAGACTAACAGGACACGATACTCCCCTAGAAACAGTTTTAGTTATTTTAATCCCAGTCACAGTTATGTCCAAAATATAAATGGAATTCCAAATCCATGATCCTGGGTTTGAATATGACATGGTCACTGTGGATGCATAATCAAAATCACATAGAAAAATGCTAAAAATTTTCTTTAAAAGAGCAGAAAGCAAATCGATGTATTCCTCTGTAAATCTGATTTTTTGACTATGTAATTGCTAACTGTAATTGTACCTTTATATCTAAATTAAGACTTTTTTCAAGCAATTCACTAAAGATGACTAAAATGACCATAATGTACAACACAACGTTACAGTGGATACTATCACTTCAACTTCAGCTTATAGAAGAGACATGACATAATTCTATCCAGTTACTGGATCTTATAATAACAAAATGTCTGCCTTAAACTTCACAGAATTCAGGTTTATGGTTAAGGAATATTAATTTATGCCTACACTCATTCAAATTAAATAATTACTAATAATTAAAGAAAGGTATCTCATCATTTGCACAAACATGGAAAGATCATTGCAATGACATTCTGACACTAGATAAGTACTGACTTACCAGAATTATGTATCTCTTTTCCTATAGCTAATTCTCCATCTTGTCCTTTAGCTATTTCTACTATGGTGGACAAAGACAGCTGACTTGTACGTCTGAAATAGTATAGATGATTTCTCTATTTATTCCTCAATCAAACAAATTACTGACTTTTATACAGACTTTAAACATTTTAATATCTCTATTTGATAAAAAACATTTTTGGGGTGGGCAATTCAGAAGGCAAGCAAGTATTATTCTTCATTAAACAGAATCCTTTTATTACGAGTTTACCATCCACAGGTTTATTTGTAAACATTCATATTACATTATACATCTTGCATTATGTTATTAAAATTATATCCCATACAGATATCTACTTGTCGCCTTCTTAAATTCGAGATAATATGTATCTTCTTGTATAAAAATTATATCATAGCTAGTAGTTTATCTTGCCTGTTGTCAATCACAATTTTTTGCACTTACCCTACTAATTTAACCATGTTGATTTTATTTCTAACTTCTTTAAATTGTCCCATGTCCACTTTGGGATACACCTTTTTACCACCCATTCCAATATTCCTACTTTTGGTGTATATATTCCTCTAATAAACCTTCTGACTATGACTATCTGAAAGTCATTTTTCATGCATTCTTTTAAAATGATTGTAAACAAACAAACCTTGTTCCATCTGTACATTTTATAACTACAGCATCGACTATAGACTTCAATAATCGTTCTAATCTTAACTTCTGATGTTTCTCTCTGCATGGAGTATATGACAGAATTGTTCTAAGGGTTCTCTGCAACAAAAATAAGACTTATAAATTTATGTGTGGTAATTACTGATTATCTTTTTCACACAAATCATGACAGGTATTATCTTCAATCTGGTTTACACTATAATAGCAGTTTAGTGTGCACATGTGTGTTTTAATTAATTCTAAATAAGCACTTAAAATTGTTGGACAATAGCACTTTTTCAAATATTTTGTTTCCAACACAAACTGAATTGAAATTTTGCTTAATTCTTCACTACTAAAAGAAAATGCCAGCAGAAAACATTGAATAGCATGAGAAAAACATCTTTTAATAGTTGTAACAAAATTGCAAACATCAAAAGGTTTTGTAAATTCTTCAAGCTAAGTATGTCACTTCCATGGGTCACCAACCAATCAATAATTGGCAATTTTAGAACACTTCATAAAAATCCACCACTCTGCCAGATATGGTCAACAGTTATACATCAACATGGATTGATTTGTGGTAACACTGATATAATGCTTTTGAATACATGTATATCAATTAATGTCTAGGAAATATCCATTTGATGACCTTTGATCAATCCATTTTTACTCAACAGTGGTTTAATACAACTAAAGGAAATACTTAAACAATACATGTACTTTGACAAGCACTTTCAAACCTACCAAAGAAGCAACATAAACTCTGTATACAGGATCATTACACATAAAGGCAAGAATCTGACAACAACATTCTAAAGTTTTGTGTGTGGCATTCTGTCGTTCTGGGGAGACAAGTACACCAGACCTGCCTTCTCCCATCCCTCTCATCAACACAGCTTGTACTTCTTTACTGAGATGATTTAATGCTGATTCTCTGATAGACCAATTCTTTGTAAAGAAACAGGATATAAGATCCTCTCCAAATACCTGTAATAATTTGTAAATTAAAACAACGACACATCAAAAACATAGTATGACGTAGATTGACTCACATTTCCAAATAAATAATAAAACTGCATGCAAGTTGTGCCAAGGATACCTCCACTTGTCCCCAACTTAGTTATCTCCTGTTAATTTTGATGAAAAGGAAAACGTTCAGATATCAGGTAAGGACTTGGGTTAATGATGAATGTTGGGTTAATCTGAAATTTCATATAAAATTAAAGAACACAATTGTTCAGAGACAGAAAGATCTTTCCCATTGTTTCAACCTCTGACTTTTTCACTTTTGTCAAACTCAAATGTCTCAGAGACCAGTGGTGAAAATCTCGGGTCTCCACTATTTACAGTTCTGAGTTGCATCAGCTATACCCTTTATGGTTTTCGAGAAAATAAATATTTGAAATTTTCAAAGGGCAATAACTCCTATACTGGATCATCTAATTGTGTTGACTAAACAGGAAAATGTTGCATTGATAGGAGCTGAACATTTTATGAATTACTTTTCATCAGCTATCTTTTACAGTTTCTGAGTTATTTCAAAGGGTAATAACTCAGATACAGGATTGTGAAATTGATTTCACCGAATCATGAAAATGTTGTGTCTAAGGAGCTGATCATTTTCTCAGTTACTTTTTGTCAGCTCTCTTTTACAGTTTTTGAGAAATAACAGTTCAAAATTTTCAAAGGGCAATAACTCCTATACTGAATCGTCAAATTGAGTTGACTGATTCATAAAAATACTGTGTGTTAAGGAGCTAAAAATTTTCCCCATTACTTTTCATCATCTATCTTTTACAGTTTTTGAGAAATAACAATTTAAAACTTTCAAAGGACAATAACTCCATTACCAAATCGTCAAATTGAGTTCACCAAATCACAAAAATGTTGCATCATAAGGAGCTGCACATTTTCCCCAATTACTTCTCATCAGCTATCTTTCACAGTTTTCAAGCTATTACAGTTTAAATTTTTCAAAGGGTAGGAACTCTGATATGGGATTGTGAAATTGATTTGACCAAATCACAAAAATGTTGTGTCTTAAAGAGAAGAATATTTTACCAATTACTTTTCATCAGCTCTCTTTTACAGTTTCTGTGTTATTTAGATAACACAGTTTAAGGTCAGAGGTCAAGTATGACCTTGACGATTGACCTTCAGGTCATTTTCAACATTATGGTGTAAGATGATCTTTGGTGTAAGTCGCAAGCGTCTAAGACTAACTGTTCATGAGTTTTGACCGTTAACGTGTTCTGTCAAGTATTCAAGGGGTAATAACTCCTATAAGGAGTTGTCAAAAGTTTTCGGTCAAAACATACCAATCTGTGACACAAGCTTCCAAACATTTTCCACCCTTAAGTTTCTCTCTATCTCTTATGATTTAGGAGTTATTAAGTGCAAAAAGGGGCATAACTCCTATATAAATGCTTCAATCTTTGATATCATGACATTAAGATCATTGCCACATCATATCTAGTAATCTACAAAATATGAACAAAATCTTTCAAAAGATGAGAGACTAGTTGATTCTGCAAGACAGGAATGAATTAAGACAAAAAACTCCTGCAAAAATGTTCAAACTAAATATCGTGGCGATATGATCATTGCCATTTCATATCTAGTAATCCTTCCAAACACGACCAAATTAAAACAAAAAAAATGAAAGACTAGTTGCTTCTGCAACCTTTGTGATGGACTGATGGACGGATAGATGGACAAGGTGAATCCTACATACCATCCACTCTGACGAGTGGGAGTGTAATGAAGATTGATCGATTAATTGACTGTTGTTTGTTTAACACCCAGCAGCAAATTTGTATGCATATTCAGGACGAGAACAAATTCACAATATATCATTTGGTAGGCTCTGTAAAGTGGGGCCAGCGGGAGAAGAGGACGGATAATTTTGATTGCAACTTGAAAAGGGAACAGGATGGGTAGGACCGGACAATTTAGCTTTGTAGCTGGTCACCTACGTACCACTTGTTCTTTAGCATGCAGAGAGCGTTGCATTCTCCCAACATGGGACCTTGGACTTTGTGTCCCCATCCAACAAACAAGGTATAATAAATAAAGGGTACAAAGTTGGTGTTATCTGAAATTCCTACATTTTTTGTTCAATTTTATTCAGATTTTACACTTATATGTATATTGCAGATGAACTAATGATTTTTTTACAGTTGGAGAATTTTTCCCTGATTTTCCACCTGTGGAACTTTGTCATTTTAGTTCCCCTAAACAGTAGCAGTAAATAGTTTGTGTAATTTGTAACTCCTAAAGTTTTAGAAGAGAATACAAATTTTGTGATGTGATGAACCCAGATGACAGACACATCCTATTTTCGGCTTATAATTTTTTTCTCTGATATTTATATGAGGAACTTTATTATTTTCCTGGTTTGATTCAGGAGCAGTACACAGTTTGTGAAAGCTGTAACTCCTACACTCTTTGTTCAAATTAATTTATTTTTGCCCATATAATGTGAGTGAATTAATAAGCACCTCTTGTTCTCATATTTTTCAGTAAATTTTTTGGAGAAACCTAATCCTTTCTAATGTCGAAAAACAATGGGTACATAGATTACCTATATACATAATGCATGCAGACATGTATGCACATACACTATATAAAACCTTTTGGCAGAGGTCATTTGGGCAGGTCTGTCATGAGAAAACAGTAGATACCAACCAGAGATTGAAAACTCATAGATCCACGAATCAAACGGCAAATCAGAATTCAAACGAAGGGAAATGGCATGAACTCCTAAATAGTGAGACCAGGTGCATCCATAGGGTAAGCCTCTCAGCTATGCTAGTATCAACCGCCATGCATTTTTCAAGTCTCATACCTGGGAAGAAACAAATTCTGACATATATGAACTAAAAAGGAAATCACAACTTATGGATAGTTTTGCTGAGGAAGCCATCTACTCAAGGGAAATCAAATCTTTACGAAATAAGTTTATTACGTAAGTTTGTAGGTGATCAGGAAAATTCATTTTCTGTTCACCATAATCAGATGATAACTAAAACCTGGAAGGTGATAGGCTAGAGATTTGTACAGGTAACTGTGATCAAGTAGAAAACTTGTATACTGACAATTTTAAATTAATGAAGTCAATGAAGTGAACAATATAGATCTAATCAAAGTGCTTATGTAATTATGGTGCTTGAATATTATGTGTGGTTGTGTGGTTGGGATTTATCATCACTTTCAGCGTCACTGCCAGTCTGATTGGTCAGGGTGTATGGGAAAGGGTTAAAAAGTTATATCTGTCAGTAAAAAAAAAAGTTAAACAACTCTTTATCAGTTATCCCTAATGAAGGCAAAAATTTACATGGAATAAGTAATTTAAAAACAAATGACAGATAAATATATCAAATATACCAATGAACCAGGAATCAGAAAATAAATAGGATTATTTTCAAATTGAATTACCTACCAAATCTGGTAAATGTTGGATAGGTGGGGTTTATCAACACTTAAAGCAATATTTCAGCTATATCATGACTTACTGGGGAGCCTGGACAGCTATCTGGAGACCTTAATATGTAAAGCAGGTCCAGCAGGACTCCAACAGTGGTGTTAAGCTTGTGGTTATGAATCAGCGACCTTAAAAATTCAGCCTGGAAACCCACTCTCCTACTTATCTTTATCAAACCAAACAAATTTGACATTGGAAATAAACTAACAAAAAGATGTTAAACAGCTCCTTTTTCAGTTTTTAGCTAATTCTCCACTTTACCAATAGAGGTCCCAAATGAAAGTAAGAACTGACATTAAATTTGGCTAAGTGATTTAAATATTGAATAAAAGATAAATATGCATAAAACATTTAGGAACAGCATTTACATCTGCATACTGGTCACATCTGAAAGAAATACTATCACTGCT
>JAOXYJ010000001.1:444835-455443 GCA_028566555.1 Lithophaga nigra
GAGTTCTGTTGTCTTTATTATTTAGTTTGCTCTTTTAGTTTGTTTGCAGAATATTGCATGTGATTAATTTCCATGAAAAAAAAAAGAACTAGCATATTTAATAAAACGTTTCAAAATTACAAATATTGATAAAAGCAACAGAACCGATTCTGTGTATACTTTTCCTTTACTTACATAAATCAAGAACTACCCTGCTCATCAGATTAAAATATGCTAACATGTACCATAAAGCAAAATATTCCATGTGCAGGAAAGCAAAGTCTGCATGAATATGCACACAACAGAAGTGAAAGCTAAAAGCAATGCAAGTATCATTTTACTTGTACAAAAAAGGAAAATAAAAACTATGATCAATTTATAGCACAAAGTAGATGCCAATTCGTAAACTAAGCCTTCAAAAGAGCGTAATGCACGTATGAGGTGAACATAGATTGAAAGACAACAAACTAAAAGAGCAAACTAAATAATAAAGACAACAGAACTCCTGTAAAGCCTAGGAATATAAACGAAAAGAAATAATATTGGACCACATAAACTGAAAAAAGGGCAGTAAAACCAGTTGGTCCAGAATGTGAATATATCTTCTCCATGTGGTATCCGTCGTAATGCCTTCCATACAGTTGCTTTTTAAGATGAATATTATTGTTTGATTCCGTGTTGATTGTGGTCTTATTGATGTTTGTGTTGACGATCTTTTGCACACATCTTTCGTCGTGTCTCAGTCATAGTTAGATAGTGGTGGTGGTTTTTTTTACATGCATTCCCGTATGACAAAATTCAAGTGGAAAATAACCTACAGATTCTGAAAACATTTATTCCTACAATGAGTTTATATGTCTATCTGAATGCATTGACAAAGTTCTAGAGTAAAACACTGTGCATTTTTAACTTCCAGAGAACTACAAACCATGATTTTGCAGTTTTGAAGCAAATAACACACTTAAAAGAATTACTGCTTATTGTACCTCCGTCGGAATGTTTCTGGTTTGGCTGTTTGGTTTTGTACAAAGCTCCTTACCATAGAACATACGATTGTGAATCGTTTTGCTGATGGATTGTGCATTATAAAGCATTATTAGGCATATTCTTCTTGTTTCAAATAATTTATTGATGTCAAACACTCGTAAGGTACAATGATTTTAGCTTCAGTTCGTTCTCGGTTGCTTTTTGTTCCTAGTAAATGCAGTCCGTTCTCTCTCTCTCTTTGTCTCTCTCCTTCCCTCCCTCATTCTCTCCGTTACTCACAGAAAACGTACCTGAAATGTATGAGAACTTTTTACCGTCATTCACAAAGATGAAAAGGCAACCTGTCAGTTTGATGTACTAAGTTTTACTGACAACAAGCAGTTTAATATATCATGTCTGGTAAACAGAAATAAGCAGAAACCCCCTCTTTTTTTAATTTATACATTCTATTAGGATGTTATGATAACGTGCGTTCACACGAAAAAGAGAAAAAAAATATGCTGTGACCTTTCATGTATTAAAATTAATATTTGTGTCGGTCGAAATATGTTTTGGACATCATGAGTCAGCGTGAATGAGGAATATCAATCTCTCAGTTTTAAAGCGTCATTTTTTGTTCCCATCTGGACTTATCTGCGGTATTAAGTCACACTGTCGATGATGCACCGTTGTCATTTTGGCGTTTTTGTTTACCTTAGTTTGACCTGTGTTCTGAAGATCGTTTCAGTTAGTAGTTATGTCGTTTGTAACTGTCTCGTTTACCAACTTATTTTCGCATTAAATAGCTATGACTCAATCAGTACTATTTATTTATTTTTTTATTGCATTCTTTACCTTGTAACTTTTCTGCTTGAAAGCATTAGTTGTTCTTCTTTTAACATTCTCCGACTTGTAATTCGTCTTTGTCCAACTTGAATGGTTCAAGCATTCTAATGTACTTAACTTGAACAGAGATATTGTGAGACCGATACCACAGTATCTGTCTGCGAATCTTTTTGTTTTTCCCTGCCAGCGATGGAAAGTTCTGTTTATTGTTGAAGAAGTTGTTTGCATTACCTCCCTTTTGTCATCTGGTTGATTGTATTGTGGGATATTTGTAGCTGTAATTGACATCTGTCATTCATTCATCAGAACGCACATCTATCCTCCCTTATACCATATACGTACATGATAACAAACTGAGATAGGAAATATTTGCTATTTAGAAATAAATATGGTTACACTAGACAAAGTTTCATTTTAATTACGTAATTCGTTTAAATTGATAAACCTGAATAAATCCCATTCGTGTGAGTCACATGGTTTAAATCTGGTTCCGTACCGTTCTCAGTGATCGTTGTTGGTTGGGAAATAGTTTAAATGAACGAATGCTAATGGTACTAACTTCATATCTTTCAATTTATCTGGTGACAAAACAACTTTTGGCTTATTTAATGGTTCTAAATTCATTATAGATGGAAGTATAAAATTTGAAAATTAATAAATCTTTACAAGGTTGTATTTATTGTAAGAAATCTGAATAAAACACTGTTTTTTTTTCTTCGTTCAAACATTCTCAAATATTATAAATCAGTTCCTGCTAAGTATATAGTGTCATGCTGGTATATACTAGTATGTATGATTTTGGAATTAATTTTAGTTCCGTTATAACTTTGAATTCCTTTTAAATGTGTCAGTTGTTTGCCTGTATAGTATAGAGGGTCACATTTAACATTTTTCTTCACATATAACATAGCAACCATGCAGTTCGTTCTTGAAGGACGCCTTAATGCCTGGACAAAACGTCTGCAATGTACTGGCTAAATTTAATGCACATGGTTAAAACTGTGTAAATTTAATAAAAAATCAACTTTTGTAGTGGTTATAATGTTGATTTGTTCCCGATTTTTGTGCATCGCTGATGAAAGGGCGTTAACTCTTGTTATGAAACATGCTCCTTTCTAGGAAAATAGACTATATTATTAAGATAAAAGGTGTACGTCTAGACTATGAATGGAATTGGTTGATTACATTTTAGATGTACAAATGTATATGAAATTTTAATCGATTATTATGTCATTGGCAGAATCAACGCAACTGTGCCAGTTACTAAATTTCAAAATGTATATGTGCATAAACAAGCGAAAAACAGCAACGACAATCTGTACAAAATATAAATCAGCTGTCATTATATTTATTATTACGAGTATTCAACATGTATTTGATAATTTGTAACTCATTATTCAAATTTATACAGGTCACTGACATTATATTTCAATGACTATATTTAAGGACAGTCATCTGAACGAATTAATTTCTTCGAAAACGGATTCTTTATCCATTTGGAACAAGTTGTCTTCAAAACTTAAGCAATTTTAATTTATTCCAGTTTATGGACTGAAACGATGTTCCCATGGTCTTGAAAATATTAACTTCCGTTCATTCAAAAGAGATGTCAAATGCATGGCGAGATGATCTATTCATTTGATCAGAATTACGAATTCTAAAAAACAACTTGAAATGTACTGGTGTAAGGTTACTAGATTATGATTGGCACTCTTTTTACCGGTTGTAACAAGTAATTCGCAACCAACATTAAATGATATCCTTCAAGATTTTGTCACTTTACTTTTCACAAAAACTGATAATACCCGCGTGATAACAAATTACTAGCTATTCGGTAGGTCTCATCTTTCACACATAAAGACCGACCGTAGCATGAATTACAGATTGACGTTACGACAGCGACTTCTGATGATGAAATTGGTCGCTACTTTAATATTTGTTCGCCTGATCAACATCCAGCTTCTTGTGATCCATATTTAGATAAATGTTCCGATAATTTGCAGATAACATCCACGATGGTATCATTCACAAGATTCGTCTATTCTCGACACGAAATCGCTGTCATATCCTGTGTTGCTCAAAACAGCAGAAAAACATTGGCATCATGTGGTTCGTTCATGTGTTATGGATTGACTATGGAAAATAATTGACTCTGAATCCGATGGTAAAGTCTGTCTCGCTTTCACTTAGCTCTCCCGCTATAATTGCTACGTCCTTTTCATGCGTTTTGATTTGATAAAGTTAACGAGTTTACATTCATGACCAGCATTCAGTGGAACATCCGACTGTGCTCACAATGACCGTCGTTATTGCTGGTTCGTTTGTGTATTCTCATCTCTGTCAGAAGCTTTTGTAATCGATGCATGTTAACAAGAAGACAACAAAACGTAGCATGTCGATTTCAAAGGCACTAGAAACAAAATATTTATTCACACTTCGTGAGATTGGTTGTTTGTTTATTTTGGTGAATGGCAAGAAAATAATAGTACATTACAATTTTGAACTTTTAACAGTCCCGAAATTCAATCAAACCTCTTTCTTTATTTCAATAAGTGATATCTCTTTGCAGCTTTGTTTGACGCATTGCTTAAAATTTATATAATACCTGCTTTGAAATTGTGTTACTTACTTCTCAATCAAGAAACTGGAATTTTTATTGCATATTGTACACTTTGTCGTTTGGAAATAAAAAATGAAATGCTGATTCGTCATATTACAGTAAAAATGGCACATATTAATAATTACATGTATGAATCGACGCACATTGTCTGTTTCAAAATATACCACACACAAACAAAAAAGGTCTTACAAGACCCCAGTTTCTTTGTACCAGGTGTTTTGTAAACAAAGGTCATAATAATATCCTTTTTGTCGTTTATTTTTGTACATCAGTCATTGTATATGTATTTTTCTGATGATTCTTTATCTGTACCAAGGGTGAGATAAATGATACAGTCTTGCAGTATATTAAAGATTAGAGGTGTGGATGAAAGAACCTTGTTGTTCATCTGATGACGAAACCCTGACATCTTAGCGTGTTACACCCACAAAAATAAGACAAGCAACAAATTATAGGTACTAGACCAAAATGGTCAAATTAATTTCAGTTATCAAAACAGACATACAAGGTGTCGTGATCAATGAGAGGGCAGTTGGTTGATTCATCCTTAAACGTAGTTTTGATAAATGGGGTATATTGTTGTTTAATAAGTGTAAAAAATATATATCTTAATATTCGTAACCTTGGACCTTATTATATCTTTTGCTTTGTTTGTGAAGGAACACAGTTGTTTGAAGGATTTTTAGGGGTATATAGGTCTAATGAAGAATTTCTTTTGAGTTATTAAACAAAATAAAATATTTTATGTTGTTTTCGAACTGTTTTTGATCTCAACTTTGAAATTTTAGGAGTGTTAAAAGTTTCGCTACGGTATTCGCATGTTCTGTAGAACCGAAACATTATTTTATTTTTTTTCTATTGAAATCAGATTTTAACAACTACAAACCAATTAAAAGATAAGAAAATCTACCTTTTCACTCCTCTTTAAATTGTTATACATTACAAAGGGATAATTCATTTGTTTCTTATTTAAATGGAAAACTTTAATTTGGTCAGAATGTATTTTTACAACACTGAACGGTAGCGCCAGCCTGTCTCGATTTTACTTAATCCCTTTTGTTGACGAAATACCAATCCACACTTCAGCCATGTAACAATTGCAAAAGCAACACAAAACCACTTATAAGATGATACGTTGTTTAAATCGAGTACCTGTTCCGTATAGAAAAACATAAAGGTAATAAGTGGTCAGCGAAATGGTTGGAAAATCGTCTTATGGCCACTATTCTTTTCATAATCTCAACTTTAAACATCCTCACACATTCATACAAAAATGTTCCCTGTGTATTCAAGTTACATAATGTTCACAGTTTAAAACGAAAGGACATGGAACCAACCCAATGTTCATATTATTTTTTGAATAATACTTCAGAGGTGTTAAAGTAAATAATATTAATTTTAAGTTAATTTAAAGATAAACACTTGTAACAACAGAAAAGGCCTCTTTTTCAAATTTGTGGCTATGTATTACGACTAACACTGAAGATTTTAAGTCAAATCAATATTTTTTCCTCCAAGCTATTTGCAAAATCAGACGATTTAAAACATTTTATGTTTGCTTTGTGAAAATGAGACTCTTCGATTTGATATAATTTCTATATTAATCTGTTATTTCACAATGCGAAACTCGGATCGGCTTATTCTATAAAAATTCTTCAACATATTTGAATGCAGGGATCATTTTGGCATAAATTTGTCTTGTAGAATTGTATTTAACGGTATTCGAATATATTTCTGTGGTGTATAGGACTTATCCTTCCAATTCATTTGATTTTTAAATCATATGATAAAATATATGTAGCAGCCCATGAATATCGGTGGAAGATCCGAGATATTTATGAAAGTGATATCCAAATCTTGTCAATATCAAAAATATATTTTTTGCTGAAAAGAAGAATACCAGAACGCCTATCCACTTCCTGAATTTCTGAATAACAATATGAATGCATCTGATGACATTTTTTCTTCAGTACTTACATTTGTATCTGACTTTGGTGATACATGTATGTCTGTAAACATCGGAACCAAACAAAGTTTTTATTGTAGACTCTCTTTTTTCCAAAATCTGTAAATATTTTTAGACCTACCACCACATTGTCTGATGGATAATAATATATTTACCAAATATAATTAGCTGTTCTGGGTGATTCGGTAAAAACTGTGATAATGTAGGCATTCTGATGTGTTTGGAGAAAGAGGTGAAACAAAATTGTAAGTTTCTCATATTCTCTGTGGTCAAGTGAGATAGGTTCTTTTTTGTGTTTAAGGTGCTGACGAAAATAAACTCTTTCATTTTCGATTTTTTGTTTTTGTTATTAAAGATACTTGATATTGTTTCAATGATTATATACTTGTCCTCTGAATATATAATTTAGTTAACTTCGGCAATTTTCTTATTCTATTTGATAAAAGTTTGTATTGTGAAATACATTTATATTGATAAAAGTAATATTTTTTAAAAACTGAATGGCCCCATTCTAAAAATACGCTTGGAAATTTGTTAGTTGATGCTGATTTCTTTATTTTGATTTTTGTATTTTTCCTTATATACTTCTGAAATAGTAAGTCCTTAATTGTAGTAGTTTATCACTGTAGAAATGATAAAACTGACATACTATTTTAGGAACAATCGATTTGAGTAATTGGGGAAAAATACAATTGACGACAGGTTAATTTAATCCAGTCTTTAACACCAATTCTAATCCAATTAACAATAACACCCGAAAATAATAACAAACAATCTGTGAAAAAATTCTGATGTCTAGAAAAGAAAACTTACAAACTGAAGAAAACTGTTCGTATATATAGCATATTTGTAAACAGAATTTCAAGGTTTTATGTATTACTAAAATTATACAATTTTGTTCGAATTATATTACAACCGTATCTGAATTTATATCGTTTGTTCTCTTTATCTTAATTTAATAATTTTGCACAGTTATATATCTTTAACTTCATTCTTTATGTATTTATTTATTTTTATTTTATTTATTTTTTATATTTTTTTGTTTTTGTTACTTATTTTTTTAATTTATCATTTCTTTCCAGTATGAAATATTTAGGATACATGTACATATGCCTATTATTATACTGCACGTAACTAACTAAATTTTAGGTGAATAAATTTTGAAAATAAAATATTTTGAAAGATCAGACATTAAAAAAAGAAATTAGAAAATTAATCTGCAATTGTTTATTTTGATGACAGCATTGTTTTTTCACATGGATTTGATAAAAGCTCAAGAACAATGATGAGCTTTTGGATTTACTTTTAAATCCTTGAGAACTTATAGAAAGTTACATACAGGCGCCAAAATTTCATTACGAAAAATCTGTTAAACTGTTAAACGTGTAAAGCTCTGTAAAATTGTTAGTCTCTTACACAAATATCCTAATGAATCAATTGATTATAAAAATCACGTGGATTTCCTCAAAAGACAAGAAAGAACATACTGTTAATTAAAAGAATAAATATAAAACAAAATACATTTACACTGCTGGACTTAAGTCTATAATCTCTTGGGAAGAATTTATTTTGTTTTTGTGACAAAAATAATTTCTCACTTAAAGAAAATGAGAGAGTCTATCCCAAAAGTACACAAAGTTACTGTCAAATACTTGACACTGGTGAAACTGGGAATAATATAAAAATATGTATCGTTTAATTAAAAATACAAGGTCCATCATTTTGTTTAGAATCAATTTCCTTTTTATTATGAATTTGTTTGTGTCGCTCATCAGCAGACAATAGTTTAAAGTTTTCAATTCAGATTTGAATAATTCAAATAGACAGTCTCATATATGAAAATTTTCAACCGTGAAAATTCCTTCATTCATCGCTCCTCCCGGAGTCAATCCGGAAAAGTTCATTGAAAAGAACTGAGTAAACATCGCTAATTGTACAAAATCTCGTTTCGATGTTTTCTCATTCATTTATTTTATAAAAGACTAATTCAATTGAAGCATTTTCTGTGTTGAGTTGTACTCTTACTATACTGAGTGGTATTAAAAATAAGGCGGAGTTATGACCTGTCAGTTAAACTTTTTTATACTGTTAACAGACGAAAATATTACTCACAAATCCCGCCTTTTCGTCTCGGTTTGTTATTTTTCTCCAGTGAACCGTGGTATGATAGGCTTGTCCTATAATACACTTAAAACAGTGCTCCGGGTTTATTTTGGATATGTGCCTTTGGGCTAGATGTTTACATAGAGAACCGAAACTGATGTTGGACTTGTGATTTTATATCAAACTTTTTTTCTTATCTTTGGTGAAAAAAGTAGTGTACAAGATTTTTTGGAACAGAATACGCAAAAATCTTTGATAATTGAATGCTATATGGACTAGGATTAAAGCTGTTGAAAGTGAATAAAAATCCCTGGGGACATATTTAGTGGTAACACGTAATGGCCCAAGTAAGTCCCGTGGGTCATAATCACGTCGCTACAGCTGAAGAGACAGGGCAGGCAAAAGTGAACGGAACTTCCATTACCGATCTTGATCAATCGCCAAATTATTATAAACGAGAGATGCCGACGGCATATACCGGAACCGTTGAAACAGAGGTATTTATATAAATTTGTTCATTATCTAAAATTGCAAGTGTTGTGACGAGCTTTGCATAGGAATTTTGCTGAAGATTTAATGTTTGTATCTATAATTGTTTTTATACAAAACTAAATGTAGATAAAGGCTAAACTTTCATTTCTTTAGTATAATTTTATTTTATTCATTTATTTTTTCTTGTTTTCAGGACAGGAGAGATGTGTCCAGTCATGGAGGACTTGGTCAGTTGGTCAGTTCTATGTCGACCACAGGAACTTTCCCGCCTGCTCCAAGGTTATCTCATACACCAACATCTGATTTCCAGCCTCCATACTTTCCTCCACCATATAATCTCCAGGCTCAGCAAGGAATGGAATTCCATCATGCACATTTCAATACGGACTCTTATTCGCATTTAAGTAATTTTCATGCAGGATCCCAAAATTATCAACAAATCCATGTTCCGGACAGTAGAGCTATCCGCTATAAAGAGGAGCCCATACATAACATGCATGGACTTACAGCGCCAAATGATACTCGAAGACTGGACTACGGAGGGATTCGACGTGCGGATGTTTTAGTGCCGGGTGGACCCCTGGGATTCGCTGAACATGACCCTTCTTTTGTGCACCATAATTCTGTGATGCAGGCGATAGAAGACGGGGTTCATCAAGTGAGTTTCTTTTATATTTTCTCCTACTTAATTTCAATTAATCTTTTTTAAGTTCATGTAATCTATTATTATTATTATTTCAGTTTTTGTATTTGAAAATATTCGACTGAAGAAAGTACTTTCACAAAAAATTGTTACTGAAAAGATTTAAGATTTTCTTGATTTTGATAAAGTAGTTGGAATAAAATTAAGGTTTAAAAGTTGTTTCTATAAAATTGATGGTTATAAAAGTCGTAGATCTCTGAAATGTCTGTCATTATCAGTTATTTGAATAGTTTCAAATTACTACTTATAACCCAAAAGTTTTAAGATTTCTTGAATAATCGAAACCATTATGACATTTTGAATGGTCTCAATTCACTCTAAGTGTATCGCATTCTTTAAGATT
The DNA here is from genome assembly GCA_028566555.1 of Lithophaga nigra. Taxonomy (NCBI): domain Eukaryota; kingdom Metazoa; phylum Mollusca; class Bivalvia; order Mytilida; family Mytilidae; genus Lithophaga; species Lithophaga nigra. The sequence continues at coordinate 454,854 of JAOXYJ010000001.1, forward strand.
TCGGCAACAACTAGGGTGGGAAAATTCTTTGAGAAATACCTGTAACAAGCTCAACAAAATAAATAAAGATGATTTTTTTATCCCTAAAAAATTCGGAGATAAAAATATAAAAGATATTGAATAAAGTTTGACTATTTGTTTTCATTCTTTAAATGAAAATACAAACAAACTTATTGACTCTTGTATTGTTATGTACCCTGGGGACATTACAAGTGCAACCTACACCATATTATACATAAAGCCATTCAAAACCGTGGAGTGCACCCCGGGCTAAACTAAACGGCACGCGTAAGCTAGACTATTAAATGACTTCTATATAATAGACATAACATTTATGGAATATGAATTAGATTTAAAAGTTGGAGTTTTATCAATTTGTAAGTAATTTATTCTTTTTGAATTATTTTTTATATAGACATGTATATTTATTTTTCACATTTTATATTTTCGAAATACGGGCTTAAAAAAATCTGAAAAGGCAATGTCTTATATTTTATTTTTTAGTCATTAATTTAATTTGTCACTAAAATAATCATAAATCAAAAAGTGGAGTTTTCATACGCATTAATTCTGTACCTGTTCGTTCCAGG
>JAOXYJ010000001.1:581040-592138 GCA_028566555.1 Lithophaga nigra
AGATCTATCCAATCACCACTCATGCACAGTTTCAGTTCAACTATGTCTGTGGCTTTCAAGAAGAAGATCTTTATGTGTATTTCCCATAAGGTCCAAGTTTTAACTATGTCCTGCAGTGCCGGCAATCTCTGATTTCAGATCGGCACCAAAAACACAAACTTGGTAAAGTACTATCCAATCACCATTCATGCAGTTTCGGTTCAACTGTCTCTATGGTTTCCAAAAGATCTTCATATGTATTTCCCATAGGGTTCAATGCTAAAATATGTCCTGCGGTGATGGCCATCTTGGATTTCAGATCGGCACCAAAAAAAACTTGGTAAAGGACTGTCCAATGACCAGTCATGCACAGTCTCAGGAGATGATCCATTAATGCATTTCCCATAGGGTCCAATGTTAAACTTTGACCTGTAGAGTTGGCCATTTTGGCTTTCCAATCAGCACCAAAAACAAACTTGGCAGAAGACCATCCATGGATCATTCATGCCATGAAACAATTCCATTAGCAATGTAGTCTCTAACAGAAAGATCTTTGAAATTCCAGCGAATCAGAATACATTATTGGCCATGGCAGCCATGGTGAATTTCCGATCAGCACCAAAAATAAAAATTTTCTAAAGGATTACCTAATGCACATTCCTGCCAAGTTCGGTTCCATCTGGCTCAGTGGTTTCTGAGGAGAAGATTGAAATGTGAAAGCTCATGACAGATGCCAAGTGGTGGCAATAGCTCACATGGTTCATCAGACCAGGCGAGCTAAAAAGGACATAATGGTCTCAATTAATAGGCAAAAGAGATTTTTTATTGGCATATATGTTGTGGTGTCAAATTCTGGTCAAAAGGCCATTTTAAATTTCATGCCAGAAGAATTTCATACAGTGTTGAATTTAGTTTGCAGCTGCACAAAAATATTTTTGCTTGAAAAAGCTTTCTTTTGTGGAGACTGGTAACTCCGGAATGATGAGAGTGAAAACTGTCAAAATCAAATGTCACATTTATTTTAGTGTTCAAGTTTAAAAGATTCTATTCATGATACTGATGTTACTGAATGTAAGCAAATACATGTATTTTGGTTGAATCAAACATTTAATTCTGGAATTGCCAGTCAATTTTTGACTTTTATTCTATCAACTATAACCATACATTAAGTAAGATTTTATCAAGGATATTTAATTTAATTTTAAATTTGATTAAAAAAAAACAAAATCACAAAAGTGAAAACTTGAACTTTATCTTATCAATTATGGCACAGCACTTAAAATTTAAGACTCTGTCATGAGATACTCAAGTTACTGAACTGAATGAAAAAGTTAATGGATGGGCAATGGTATATTATAATGTTCCCACTATGATCATAGTTATTTGTCGATTTCATTTCTCCAATATTTCTATTGGACTACATTATTGTATTGAATTTTGAGGTGTTGAACACTAAAAATATCCAAAAGTAGATTTACCACTATCATTCAGTTCTGAAATTTACACTGTGATTACAATCAATATACCTTGTCAGTGAAAATATATCATATACGACTGGTAAATGAAAAACTAAACTTAACGGTCAGTATGCAGTTGGTACACAGCCCCATACCAGTTGAAACCCATTACAGTTGAAATATAAATGTTATATTACAGAGACAGTAGTAATCTTAGAATGTTAAAGGTGTAAGTTATTAGCTTTACTAATGATAGAAAATATATAAACTATGGTGGCAAAAAGGCAAGATTATATCATTTAAGCTTCTAAGGAATTTTTTTCGAAGAAAAAATTCAATACATGTCTACCTGAAGAGAATCCGAAGGTTCCATTTGCAATAATGCTGGTGAGGTCTGACTTGAAGATTCAATGGATATTTCCAGACTGTCATTTTTGTCTGCATGATCAATATGTAGCATGGATATATGTAAAAGCTTATCATGTGGTGTTTTGCTATCATTATCCATGCCAATGCCTTCCATCATAGACCCACGTCTGCAATCAGGACATGGTTCTACGTTTTCTTCAAAACTTCCTGTGGATTTCACACGCCTTCGTCTATCTTTATTCAGCTTAGAAACCCTGATGAAAGGCAAGGGCATAGAAATGCTAGTGTTACGTTGATGGTTAGGTGAAAGTGGTACATTACTTACTATACTAGAGACTAAGGAATGTGATGCACTTTTACTGGAAGCTGTGTTAGCATTAGAAGCCCCACCACCTTCAGATACAGGAGGTGAAGGTGATAAACTGTCAATTGTCATTTCTGTGTTTTCCTCTATTTTGGTCACTTGAAAACGACTGCGTCGACGACCAGCACTTTCCACTTTTTTTATCACACTGTCAGTATCCATTTCTTCATCCTTCTGATCCTCACCATCTGTGTCCAATACTGCCAATCTGGTGACTTCTGAGATAATATGATCCAAAGTTTCTTTGACAACAGTTTCATTATCAGATTCTTCTGTTATTTCAACTGATTTATTTTCATGCAGATTATCTTCCTTAATAACACTAACAGAAAATCTAGATCCTGGTTTTGTATCTTTTGTTATATTTTCATTTGCCTGTAAAATGGTTTCAGCAACACTACTACTAACATTAGCACCACTTTGTTCAATTTCAAGCGAGTCAGTTTTTACAGAATCGAATGACTGGCTATCGGTTACAACAGAAGAAGCTGTAGATGTCAAAGAGCCATCTTTAAAGGAGTCTGATTTCTGTATATTTGCAGCATGAATTTTAATGAGCTCTTGCTCTAATTGTTTTATTGAAAGTTCTTTTTTCCCTAATCCATGTGATGGTCCAGACACAGATGAATGTGTTGAGGAACTTTCACCTTGTCCTTCCTGCTCATATTTTCTGGGAACAGATGGTGAAGTTGGATGAGACCCTACAATTGAATTAACATCAGACTGCAGATTCTGAAATTGATGCGGAATCTGACTAGCTACATTTTGTGATCCACCCACTTGAGGATAGAATGGCATCTGTCCTTGCATCATCCAATTTGGATACATCATTTGTGGCATAAACTGGGAAGGTTGCTGCTGAGTTGGTGGCATTTGTTGTTGATGAGTTTGCTGTTGATGCATCATCATCTGTGCATACATCATTTGTTGGTAGCCAATCATTTGCATTACCATTGGATCTGTCGGATAAGGAAACATCATTTGATACTGTGGAGCTGGTTGCTGAAAGTACATTTGCTGACTGCCTTGACCCTGTGGTTGAGTAGACATACTTCCACCATATGACTGATTAAGTGATAACTGTAATGGTTCAATAGGTTGAGAAAGACTTTGTGCAGGTTGTATTGTCTGAGGCTGAATGGCCGCTTGAGGAGTAATACCTCCATCAGGACCATGAACAGACTGAGTATTTCTAGGAAATGATTGTCCATCCTTTAAAGGTAAAGTTTTTTGACTAGCTTCTTGTGTATTAACAGTCTGAGAAATACTGACAGGGTGCTGAGAATCTGGAAGTGAAGCTGGCTGATTCTCAACAATTGGAGTTGGTGCAGCACCTGACCCACTCTGTGAAGATGGCTGTACTCCATCTTGTGGGATTAACGTATTTGTCACATTTGCTCCAGCTACTCCTGTTTGTTTTTGAGTCAACTGAGTTAGCTTTTCTTGCAAGTCATTTAAATCAACAGGAACTTTCTTCCCTTTCATTGATTTTTCTGTATCATAGTTCGACGAAGCATCTGAATCTACAGGCATACTTGTCTGAGTAACAGAACTAGAAGATGGCATTGATGTTTGTGTGGTTTCAGGTGAAATATAATTATCTGATGACACTGCTACATGTTCTTCTGACTCATCCTCTGTAATTTTTGATTCCTGAAGTGCTGATTCAGTGACACAACTGACTATAAAACTCTTCTTTTTTGTAGCAACAACTCTGGATTCCTGCAGTCCTTTGTCACCAGCATCACTTGCTGTGTCACTTATAACATGAACACCAAGATCAGATCTCCCATCATCTGAACCTTGACCACTGTCTCCATCCAATTCAAACTGAAGTCTCTATAAAAAGAAGAGTTAAACATTTTGTTAAAACCAAATATAAAAATATATATGAATACCATTTATCCATAGCATTCTGCCTTCTAAGATGTTAACTTGTTTAATATTAAGATTGATATTTAGATTATAAGAATTTGGCCATCTTTTGTATGTCTAAGATCATAGATTATAACTGAATATTTATTGATTTTAGTATCTAGGGAGGTAATCATTGTCCATAATATAGTTAAGGTCCTTATCTAGTATGCAAAGGACTCATAAGTTTGGTATGCGCTCATGAATGAGCTAACAATAGTGACAGAAAACGTGCTAGTACTAATTCAGAAAACAAAAATGTATAGTGCTATGATTATACTGATAAAGAGATAAAAAGATGAGAAGATAAAAAAGTGTTTTTGTTGATAGTCTGACACAGTTCAACTTAATTTAACATTGTCTGAGAGTGTAATTGATTGCACAATAAAAAAAGAAATTATTTACAATGATTATAACAATCCAATCAGATATCTTAACTAATCGATTATGATTTTTAAAAACCAAATCTAAAACTATGTCAAAGTAATCCTTTTCTCACACAGTGACCTGGCATTATCTATGATCTATCTGTAAATGAAGTGTCAATGTTGTACAAATTCTAGCACCAAAGATATATAACTACATACTTAATAATGACAGTCACCAAAACACAAAACTGACTCGTGATGATTTGATTTTCATGATTATCCAAATGTATCCTAACCATCATAACAACTGAAGTGTACAATGGTTGAAATTCTGAAGAATCATTGGGTCCAGTCCAACAAAATATTGAGATTATAAATGCACACCCTATTCAAAAGCTCCTGGACATATCCAGTAATTTATTTTGTTCAAACATTTACTAACATTACTGAGAGTTGCTGCTGGGACTGTAACAAAGTCAGCTAAAAAAGTCCTAGCCCCAACTTCTTAGATATATTGAACATACTGTAGCTTCTGGTGTCACAGTTGTACAAGTCCAAATAGTTACAAAATCAACGTACAGCTGAATGATTATTCAAGTCTAAAATACAAATCAAAGTGACTCAGTCTTGAGGAAATTGTGCTAACCTATCACACAGACCAAACAAAATACTAGATCAGAATCATCTTTGTATAAAAGAATAACATGCAGATTGACCTAATTTTTACAATGTGATTACAGAGGACTACCAAAGTCATACCCATTATCAAAGTCTTCTTAGACAAGTCCAAGTAACCAAACTTGAGTACCGGTAAATGACTGATTAGGTTTTAACTCCACTTCTGCAATTTTGAGGTGTATCGGGACAACCAATTTCATTTGCAGATCTGGAGTACCCAGAGAGAACACTGACTATAAATGAACTGGTGAATTTGATACCATTAAAGTTATGCTGGGACTTTGGGTTTATTTTCCACTTTTAGCAAATTTTCAGCTGCAAGGTAACTACCAGAATTAGGGGCAAAAGCCTAGTCAGCTATCTAGCTGACTTGTAAAATTCCAATCTGGAAATTTAACACTTGGAGTGGATCAGGTGGAGTTGAAACCCATGACAGAAGTGTTAAGCTAGCAGTCATGTATCAATGAACACTACCATACAGGCCCCCTGTCACAATAGCTGAACGCATCATCATTTCTGTAATATTCAAAATAAAGGTACAAGATGACAACTTGGAGGCACACTTATCTACACAGCAAGATAAATCCAACTAATCTGCAAAGCTTTCGAGAACAAACTTAACAAGAACAGTGTTCCATGTTCCACGCCGTGCAAGATGTTAAGATTGAACCAGTGATCCAGGAAGTGTGGTGTGTATAATTTTTTGTTTACCAAGATTTGAGGACATTTCTGACATTGCCACCATTTTCAAACTTTAAGAAGAGGTCGTAAATATTAAGCTTCGAAAAAATTGAATTTAAAATGAAAGTGCTAGAGTGCTAACACTGATATTTTTCCGATTTTTTAAGTCTTAAAGGGCAATAACTCCTACAAAAAATTTGACATGGCAGCCATTTTCAAACTTGAGGAAGAGGTCACCGATATTAAGCTTCAGTACAAATTTGAAAAAGATCGGATTAAAAATGAAAGCACTACAGTGCTGACAATGACATTTTTTCGATTTTCTAAGTCTTAAAGGGCAATAATTCCTACAAAAAATTTGACATGGCAGTCATTTTCCAATCTGAGGAAGAGGTCACCAATATCAAGCTTCAGTATAAATTTGAAAAAGATCCGAGGAAAAATAAATATGCTAGAGTGCGAACAAATCTGGACGGACGGACAGACAGATGCCTGGCATTTCTATATCCCCCACTCAGCGCTGCATCGGGGGACAATAAAGAAAATAAAGCGTTGCCTTAAGGTCACGATAACCTGTTTCTTGTATGATGATTTAGTACTGTCCAAAACACATCACTGAAACTAGTTTCATTTTTATATATCCTATTTTTCCTAAAACTAAAAAATAATTGTTGTTGATCAAGTATGAGCTAAATGTTCAAGATACTTTAGCATTACCACTGACATACAATGAATGGTCAAGTGTTTTATAAATTCTAGCACTCAAGACAGGCCAAAATCCAAAACTTAATTCAAGTCACTCAATACTGAATGTACGTCTAATCTAATTGATGTTTCACTGCAAAGAAATATCCAAGATGTATTCATTAATGTTTTGCTGTTGTCAAGATCTATTACAAAATATACCTACAAATAAAATTTTACAACAGCAGGTCATTATTATCTAGCCAACCAATATCCAAGATGTATCCATTTATGTTTTTGCTATTGTTATAGTTGTGCAAGGTCCAGTAGACCAGTACCTACACATAAAAATGTTATAACTGGGATTGACGAAATGCTATATCTCTTAAAGCAACTTGCATTTTTTGCAGATAAATTATATGGTTTTAGTCCATATAAAAATGCACACTTCTTGCAAATTTCAGAAAAAAAACAACTCAATATATATTTTTTAAAAGCTTTACTGTCCTCTAAAACACATGTAACATGTGCATGTCTTGAATATAAATATTCCTGAAGAAGTTTATATCTGACACATTAACAGGGAGTAATAATACAAAATATCTCCCTGTAGGCTAAATCAATTGTCTGAAGATAAAAGAAAGCCATTTTTTGTTTCCATTTTGTGAATATTATAAGAAATTCCCCCCTTTTTAAGCACCTCTTATTTTACCTACAAATAGTAATAGGAATTTTCTCATATACACGTAAAGTTTTTTCAAACACAAAACATTTGTTTGAACAGTTCATGCATCAAGTAGCTAGGTGCATGCCTGCCAATTTGCCACAGTGTGAAAAAACATGCAGAACACTTTAACTGATAGCAGACAGAATATGCAAAACTGGGATGAAATTACAAAATATGAGCATCTACCTGTGCATGTCACCTTTTCAGAAATTTGGATCTAAATTTTCATGTAACTAAGAATTCTTCATGTCAAAAATACAGAAGTCTTTGTATACATCAAAATTTATTACATAATTTTTAAAGTAATTTAAGTTATCTCAGGAAGTGTTCACAAATTTATAACTGAAATGTCTCCAAGAAGATTTCCTATCACAAAATTTTGACTGAATCTGTAAACAGAAACTTAGTTACCGTTTGGATCATAACAAAAAAAGTCCTAACATAATATAACAAGACCAAGTTTAATAAGCTGGTTGGACAAAACAATTTTCAACTTTATTTTTAAATGTAAATCACACAATACATGTCAGATGTTACTTTACAACTGAATAATTTAACTGCTTATACAACACAGTGAAATCTGGCAGCAGTTCTTTAGAAAGAGGCTCACCTGAGCTTGTATTGCTCAACTGGTTCTAAATTGACCAACTCTAAATCATTTTGAAGAAGACTTCAAGTACATTTCCCATAGGGTCCGATGTTAAACTATGTTCCGTGATGGTAGCACAAAAAAAGTTTTTAGTAAGAGACCCTGATATTAACATGTTAGGACATGATTTGCTTGAACTCTTTAGTCATCCCCAAGAAGACCTTCAAGTGAATTCCCCATGGAGTCTAATGTTAAACTATGTTCCAAGGTGTCAGCCATCTTAGAATTTCAATTATGATCAGAAACATACTTCTGGTTCAGGACCTTCTGATGAACATTTATGGACATGTTCGCTTAACTGCCATAGTTATTTCCAAGAAGAAGACCTTCAAAGGTATTTCTCAAAGGGTCTAACACTAAAATACGTTCCATGTTGGAGGCCATCCTGGAATTCCGCTTGGCATCAAAAGCATATTTCTAGTAAAGGACATTTCAATGAACATACATGGATATGTTTCCCTTCATCTGTTGTAATGGTTTCCATAAAGATCTTCAAGTGTATTTCCATTAGGATCCAATGTTAAACTATGTGCCTCAGTAGCAGCCATCTTGGAATTCCAATTGCCATCAAAAGCACATTTCTGGTAAAGGATCTTCCAATAAACATTTATGGACAAATCTGTCAAAACATTGATTTTATAGGAATTTTTAAATGAATTTTAACCATATTTTATAAAATGTATATTATAGAAACAGAGACCATCGTGGTTGCTGGGTGTTGTCATGAGATATAAATCTAAAAGGGGATCACTGAAGAACAATTCCTACTAAAACTGGTTCCAATTAATCATATCACTGATTTTATAGAAATGTTTTCAATATTTATTTTGTTATTTTCTATTCATGACTCTATTTTTGCTGACTGGAGGTTTCATCAAATGGAAACTAAAGAACCATTCCTGCAAAAACTATTCAAATTTGTTGAAACACTGATTTCATAGGAATTTTTAAATTAATTAGCTACATGAAACAAAAATGTTTAAAAAAAACAAAATTAACTAGCAGGTATGCTTGATGATGCAACAAACCTGCTTGCTCTGCTTTAACTTCTTTCTGATCAAATATCTGAACACAGACTCCTTACACAACAGAAAAGAAGCAGAAAAATTTGAAAGATAATAATTATAACTGCCAATGATACATCAGATTAACAGTAAACCAAACTTTATATTAAATATCAGTGGAACCTATCTTGACAGACTTCTGCTATGAGAGACCACTTCAGGATAACACTGCCCTCTATTTTCTATGTATAGTTTACCTCTTTTTAGAGACCACCATTGTTTGGAAAACCACTTCAAGATGACCCTGCTATTTATTATCCTCATTTAGAGACAACCTATCCTACAGGACCAATTTTTTGGTGGAAGGAGAAGTCTCTCAAGGAAGGTTCTACTGTAATATCACGGACAGATACTAACTGTAGTGAATATTACTAAATTTCTGTTTAGAGTTACGAGGTACCAGTATCTAATTCAGATAACTTTATATTCTGCAAGTACAAACCTGTAACCAATATTTCTACTTTTAATTTTTTTTTTTTTTTTTTTGGTAATACAACTGGAATCTGGAATCATCAAGAAGAGCCCTGCCATAATGTACAGAGTTCATTTGACTTTTTGACTGTGACCTGGACTTTGGAAAAGAGCTCAACATATTAAATAACAGTCATACATTTGTATACTGTGAATATTATCTAAATGTCAACAAGAAAAGGTAAGAAAACCGAAGGGTGAACTACAAAAATCATCAATCAAGGGACACAGACAAAACCCGGATTAAGACAAATACAAACAGACAAACATCAAAGACACAACAAGAAAAACTAAAAACCAGGATGAGCAACACGGACCTCAACAAAAACACGAGGTGCACTCAGGTGCTCCAGATGAGTAAGCAGTGCCTGCCTCCTATAAGACACCCGCCGTGTTGCCCATTGTCAGGTCCAGGAAAAGGTCATGTTCGAGGAGACGAAACTATGGCTCAGGAAAAAGATACAATTTCATTTGGGAAACGGATATCCTATAATGATCAACCACTTCGTGGTGACGGCCATAGAACTTTTGAAGAGATGACTTTAACCTGGGAGCAACATACTCTGGTTTGAGAAGCTTTTTCGTCAGCAGTTTAGCCCAGTCCAGAAAATCTCAACCAGGAACTATGCAACTATGATTGTACAGGTATTAAAAGTTTGATATATAGGCCAATAGTTTGATTCTAATATCTAAGTTCTGTGAAGGTTAGACAAAACATTACCAAATCTTCTAAGTAACAACAATTCTCTGCAAAATCACAAGTAAAACTTACCACTAACATTTTATACATATTTCACTCAACATCAACTGTAGAAGAACACATGCAATCTTATTTTTTACACAGATGTGAAATTCCAGAGAAACTCTATGGATAACAAGTAACTTCTGTCACAGAGTGTAGACGTTTTCTACAGTGATTCTCAATAAGTATTCACAACAAAATATAACACTGTAAAACCATATGATAGTGTCAATAATACAGAAACATACTCTTAAATCTGATGTTTTCTGATCTTTGAAGGGAGCAAAAATTCTTTAAAATCATGATTTTCATATTACATATAATTTTAAATTCTATATGGCTCACAAAAGTCAAACTGTGAGGATTCAAACCTTCAAAATGTAAGAATTCAAACAAACTGGTATGACATCTCTACCTAAGCTAGTATATAATCTGGAATAACATCAAACAATTTCTCTGCTGTCATTGTGTTGTACAGTCTTTTGACAAGATCAATTATCCTTCATTTCCACAGCACCTTCTGTAGAACCTGCTTTAGCTATAAGTGCTTATTACTTCAAAACAGTACATAATTTCTCCATTTAACAACTGTACTGTGGGAAATAAATGTCATCGTACAGTTCTGTGCAATCAATTTGGTACGTGTACTCTTTAATTCATACCATTTTACAGTAGCAGCATTCCCATATACTAGTTCTAATCTTTTGTCATAAAAATGGCTATGATCACTAGATATTTGTGTAATCTCTACAAGTGATCACAGTGTAATTTTCAATTCAAGCCTTTCTTTTCATGCACTAGTGGTGTGTGTGGCTTTCTGAATTCAAGCCTCTATCTTTTCTTATACCGGTGGCAGTATGTAAGGTATCCCTGATATTCCTCTCAACAGCTTGTGATTTTATCAAGTATTAAAAACTACAGGAAGATCCTCATCATCACTACTATTATAAA
>JAOXYJ010000001.1:729637-744700 GCA_028566555.1 Lithophaga nigra
AATTTAGAATTATATACTTTTTCATCATGATGATAACTTTTTATGATGAAGTAATTTTTCTGAAGAAAACAAGTACGTAGGCGACACATGTCTTCCCTGGAAGACTTACCACTAAGTTGAACTGGTACAGTCTTGTGTGTAGTAGCTGAATCGAAGAATACTGCCAGGATCCCACCGCACAATTCCAGTGTTGAATACACTTCTTGCTATGCATCAGTAAATGTATCAAATAGAAATGGAAAAGAAATTTTTTCTGTGATACAATTCAATGCACGAAAATCAACACAAAAAGGTATTTATTATCCTCGTCCTTAACAAGCACTACAGATCTGTGAAACGGTGATGTTTGTTCCTCAGTAATTGCACATTGGTCTGTCTCATCCAGTTGCTTTTCGAGTTCCACATTTATTTGTGGAGATTGTCTATATGGAGCTGAACTAACTGGTTGTTATCGTAAGTGTAAATGGTATGGTACTGCATATCAATTTTCCCAAGTTTAGATAAATCTTTAGCAAAAATGTTCCCGTTCTGTCCCCAAGACATTGCAAAGTTTTGTTTTTTAGTTGTTAGGTGTATATTTTACAAATTAATTCCTAAATCTAAAGCATATTTAACATATTCATCAGCGGAAATGTTTGTGTAGTCCATACAGTTGTTGAATTTGGTTCGTTTAGAGCTTTAATACAGCCAGTGTCTACTGTTTGCATTTATCAGCTTTGAATATTGGATGAAGATACACAGGAAATTTTATCAGGTTAAGCAGTTGATAAGCTTCTATTCCTAGATCTGTACACGTTACGGTCTTTTCACCTGCAGCACCGAAATACTCTTTAGGATTCAGTCTTGGTTCCAATATTACAGTTGTGCCATTCCTAAATTTTCGAATTTTCACAGGTAATTGTTTCAAAAGTGAGGTACAATGATCATTTCACATAATGTTTCTGCCACTGCTATCATCTCGTTTTTATCCTGAAATATAGATATTTGAAATGAAGGGTGCCTGTTGTCTATTCAAAGATCTGCCTTGTAAGATGGGGTACGAGGTGATAGCAGCGGCAGAAACAGTATGTGAAGTGCTAGTGATCATTTTATCTCACTTGGAAACAAATAGCTGTGAAAATTCGAAAATTTAGGCACGCGCGCTGGCAGAACTATAAAATTGGACATGTTGGAACCGAGAATGAATGAGACAATAATCATATTGTCAGGATAGATTGATTGAAACATTTTTACATGCGTTATGTCCCTTGTTTGACTTTGGACTTAATTTAGATTGAAGCATTTTTAACAGGAGTTATGGCATTGTTTGGACTTAGTTCATTTATGTATTGTAGAATCGACTAGTTAATTACTCATCTTTTGATACATGTAAATTTTGCTGTGTGGCAGGATTATTAGACATGATGTGACAATGATCATATTATTACGAATTTTAGACCAAACCGTTTTACGGGAGTTACAACACTTTTTTTGTTTTAAAGTATTGAGATGCTGAATCTTGTAGAATCAACTAGTCTTTCACATTTCAGTGGATTTTATTCATATATGGTAGGAGTATTAGACATGATACAAAGATGATCAAATTGTTAGATCTTATTCATATACTATAGGATAGGATTTTTTGACATTATATGAAGATTATATTATCAAATATATAAGCATTATTATGTGTTATTCCTTTTTGAAAGGGGGTCTTTAATCCTGTAGAATCAACTTGCCTTTTATCTTCTGATAAATATTGTTCATACATGTATTTAGTAGGATTGTTAGACATTATAATTTATATCAATGGTCATAATATCAGGAATTCTAGATTCAAGTGTTTTTATAGGAGTCTCAGCTTTTTTTGTGTCAAAGTAATGAGTATGTATATTCTACAGTCAACTTGTCTTTTATCTTTCAGTGGATTTTTATCATATTTTGTAGGAGTATTGGCCGTGAATTGTCAATGATCGTATTATCAGGATGTGTTTTGTCAAATATTTTTATGGGAGCTATGGCCTTTCTTAACAGTTTGAAAATACAGTATGCTGGATCTTATTGTTAGGATTTTTTATAAATTTCCAGATTGTTCCGATTCCATGGCTGATGATCCAACTTTACCAATATTACCGAAATTAATAGGTGACAACAGAGTTGTGGATGAGTGGGTGTATCCATGCCACGACCTGCATGCGGTTCTACTGGTTTCTATATTACCGTATTAGATTTAAGACTGTGCAACAAAAACTGGCTAATATGACTGACGGCTGCACCGCTGTTCATTAAACACTTAACTGGATGGTTCTCAAGTTCGATGTCGACAGAATTAAGCCCCATTGGTGATGTAAATTTAATAATCGGTTTCCCTTTTGTTAAAGTGGCTAATTGTCCACTTCTCCTTTCTGCAACACCATCTTTTCTGATTATGTTGGAAGACGTGGTTTTCACAGATAATTTCTTACAAGGGAATCTGAAACTAAAAGAAATTTTTGTCAGTATGATGCTGGAAATAAACTTTTGCAACAAGTGTTACCATTTGTTGTTTTAAAACTACTTTAAGATTCTGATAAGCTATGATCACATTTCAGTTCAATGTTTTATCTGCTGATGTTGTCATTAACGGCATTCTGTTAAGATATGTCTGTACTGTAAATTGAGAGGTAACAGCACAGAACTTAGAGACGTATTAACTTTACTTGGCTGATGAAAGTACAATATAAAATACTTGTCTTATGCAGGACTCCTAAAGACAATACACTGGATCTTCTGTTTACTCTGTGCTGATTTTCAGTTGTCCCTAAGCAATTAAAAAAATATGAACCCTGCAAACAATGATGAATCCGAGTGTTGTAGAACTGGCAGGGACATCATATGTGTCTAACAGACACAGAACATGTAAAATTAGGAAATTATTCATGTGCTGTGCTGCTTCAGTCTAGTTTAAAGATGAGCTGTTTTTTAGTTTAGGCCTTTTAATGTGTAGTTTAATTTCCAAATACTATTTGAATTTGGAATCGATAAGAAATTATGAGTATGAGCATGCTGTCTAAAGTTCAAATTTCTCACGGTTATCTTTCGGTCATATTCTCCAGCCATGGGTTTTTGCCACTTGGGAAAATGATATCAGGTTTTGACGGCTCCACGCAAGTCTTCAAGAAATGAAGATGTTATGCAAATACAAATTTTGTAGATATTTTACTTTTGTATTCATATATGTCTTACTTCTGTATTTATGAATGATTGTAGGTTTTACAGTGCCATCACCACGAAATTTAGATTATTCATCAGATGACTACGCTTATATTGGTCCTTCACGGATTTTAGGAGCAAAACCATCGTCACCAATTTCAATACGAAAGGCAGCATCTACACAAACACCGGGACAGCTCAAAATGACCCGGAACAAAAGTGCAGACTCTGTTCATCGCAATCGCACATATCAATCAGAAGTAGGAAGACAAGAATTGTCGACTTCATACCAGGAGTCCAAATTTGTTCCTCCGTCAATTCATACTATGTCAAAAGGAGGGATACCTTCATCAGCTTCTACCTCATCCACGTCTGAAAGGACGAAATTCATAGACACAGACGGTCAACACATTTCTCGCTCAACATCTAGGTTTAAAGATCTTCAATTGTCTAGGAAGCCATTACAAATACCTTATAGTGAATTTGAATTTTATCGTCCAGATTTAAGGAGGAGATTAGAATTATCTAAGAAAACAGGGCAGGATGGAATTCTTAGCATTCATGTTCTCTCAGGGCAAGGGCTTAAATCAACAAAAATGACCCTTAGGGATTTATACTGTGTTGTTTCTATTGATTCTATAAATAAGGCAAGAACAATGATTCGGACTGGTGCTGTTAATTTTGATTGGGATGAGGCTTTTGATGTTGAACTTGAAGATGCTAAAGAAGTTTCATTTCTAATTTATAACTGGGATCCAAACTTCAAACATAGGCTTTGCTTTCATGGCACTGTTCTGCTACCGTCAATTCTTGAATCTGGCAAGAAAAAATGTGTTGCTTTGAAAATGGAACCAAAGGGGCTTTTATATGTGACTCTGTTGTATCATGAACCTTCAGTTTCTCTTCAGCGATTACCATCTATGCGAAAAAATGGTGTGTTTGGAAAAGACTTAGAAACTGTGACTAAACAAGAAGGTCAGAATGTACCTATGATTGTCAAAAAATGTATTGAAGAAGTAGAGAAACGTGGACTTGAAGTAGTGGGCATATATCGGTTGTGTGCGTCTGCCCGAAGGAAAGCCCAGTTGAGAGAAGCATTTGAAAAAAATGCTAAAGCTGTTGATCTTTCTCCAGAAAATGTATCGGATATACATGTTGTTACTGGTAAGTTAACATCATTCTAATTATGAATTATGAAACATGTCACAAGGAGTGCTAAAAAATGAGACAACTATGAAATGTTTATCACTGGCAAACATCTTCGTTGTACTAAGCGATGAAACGGAATACTCAATACATCGAATGAAGGTTTTGAATTGGCCATGGAGGCTAGTTAATACTATACAATTTTCCTCTTTAAACGATTGGAACTTGTAGTTCCTCTTGCACGACAGTACCCCCTACTCCCCCACCAGTACTTTAACGCTTGTTACCGGACAAGTTTCATTTCACGAGTGTACTCAGACTCAGTACTTTCTACGGATTATCCATAAATTGAAAATGTGTATCACAATTTGAATTTAGTTTACATATTCAATAATAAAAAATAAGTACACAAAATGAAAAACTAAGTATGGAAGTAAAGAAAACGTAAAAGAAAATACTAATGTACAAATAATCTGTAATGATAATTTTTGTGTTTACAGTATGAAGGTTAATAGTGCTTTTATATGATTCTTCATTTAAAGTAAATCCATTTTTAATTTTTCCTTATATAATAAAATAAATTCAAATGAAGTCTATAGTGTATGTCTTCAACATAGTCTGTATTCTTTTCATTGATTATATGCTTAAAAAAACGAACTTTTAGTAATGAATGTGTGGTCTAGTGGTTAAGACGTATGTCTACCAAGCTAGAGGTCCTGATACCTATCTCAGGAGGAGCTGTACATATTTTTCTTATTAAATTTTACATGTATACTGTTGTACAAGTCAGATACAGAATAAAGGTAACTGAGAAACTGTGAAGTATTGGATTTGTATGAATTTTCTGCAATCATAATCCCTATACAAGTGTCCTCTGAGCTTCGCTTCTCGGACCTTAACCTGACTATTCGTGCAGAAAAGAATGCTGATAACGTCCAATACTGGACAGTTTCTTTGTTACCTTTATACTGAAACTGTTATATATTTCAGTCTGGTTTTCCACTTCCCATTGAAAAAAAATTGTTGTGATTTTCAGTTTTAACCCCGAAGGTGGAACTGTTGCTGTAACATTACAAAAACTTTTGGCATAAAGTTTTTATTGAACTGTTGCGTACATATGAAAGAGTCAGTATTTAAAGATTCAACATATATTTAATCTAATAAAAATTTAAAATCGGTTATTGGAACTTTTTGAGTCAGTATATAAACATCAGAGCTAAGAAAATATGCATAAACACAAATGTAAGATTTCTCAGTGTTAATCATAGTAAACCTGAGTATTTTTTCCACTTGAATTCAAATATATGAAAATTTAACAAATTTTATGTGAATGTTGTAGAAACTTTTCATGAATGGTTTAGTTCTTGAATATGTGTAGCCTGGAATAGTATATTTAGCTCCAGTACAAAAGCAAAAGGAAAATTAAAAGAACTAGACACAATTAAATTCTATAAAGGACCGATGCATCGAAGATAATAGGTTCTCTTGCTTAAAATGTAAAGCAAGAACCTCATTGATGTAATGTGTGGTAAGGGTAGCAAAAACGTTTAACTAACAAAAATACCATCCATGCCTTTTCCTAACAATATTTAACAGTATCTTCTTTTTTCAAAAGGTATTTTGAAAGACTACCTCCGTGAATTACCTGAGCCACTTTTCACTAATGCTTTGTACCAGATGTTGTTAGATGCTCTTAGTGTCCGGTTGCCAAGCGACCCAGACGGAAGTGCCAAATTAATGCTTAGCATTTTAGAGTGCCTTCCAAAAGCCAACCAGGTAAAATCTATATGACATGTCACATCAATTGCTTACACATTGCTAAATATGTCATATAAACTGTTTTATTTTTCTATATATGTTTAAGTTATTATTAAATATACCTTTTTACACTGACTAACAAATGAAAGAAAACTTGAAGTGAAAGAAATTTCGTGATTTACAGAATGGTCCTTATATTCTTATAAGTCTTTGTCATGTACGGTAATTATTTCTAAGCATGACAAAAGCAAGAACGTTGATGAAACAACTTGAACCTCGGTTTCCATATGAGTTTTTTGGTGCGAGGTAGATAACAGAATCTCAGATTAAATCATAATGAAAAGAACTAGATGCTTTCTAAAGATATTGATTTAACCATAATGACTTTAAAAATTTTAGACCAAAATGTCGAAAAAATATCTGTGATCTCAAAAATTTCATTTCGATTCTCCATATTGCAAGATTCCCTATACAAAATTGTGAAAGATAAATGACTGACAGAATAATAATATTTTTGGGATTGAAGAAAATGAAAAATGTTCTTACCAAAATTGGGAAGGGACTATATATGGTTTTTAAGTAATTATTCAGTTAGATTTGTCCAGTGCATACGTATGATTTCATTTAGTAACTTAAGTTTTCTTTCTCTTGAAATTTTACACGTTGTTACTAAACACAAAGTGCAGGTGGAGTTTAGTTTTGACAGATATTTTGCTTCATTGCACTTGAAATTTTGAAAATATCTTTTTATTGGTTAGGCGTATTCCACGGACATATTCTTTAGCTGCTATGATATATCCTTCAGGGAGGGGTTGATCCAACAAATCAAACGACAGAAATCAATTTTCTGACTGTTTATTAATTCACTGTGTTAATTTATTGAGTTTATGATTATATTTATTTGGTCCTGTAAATAAGTTATGAAGTGTTGTTTAAAGTGGTTTTCTGTTTAGTGCTTTTTGCGATTTCGAAAAAAAAGTAGAAAACCCTGCAAATTGTTTTTAGCTCTCCTGGTCCCAAGGATCACATGAGATATTACCACCACTAGGCGTCCATCGTCGCCTATCTGGTGTTAGCTTTTCATATTTCAATCTTTTCCTCAGAAACCACTAAGCCAAAAGGAACTAAAGTTGACAGCAATATGCATTAAAAGTTCTGTGTAAAAAATGTTTTTCATTCCGATAAGAAATTCAGCATAGCCGCCAGGGCCAGTAATATGTTTTGATTGGCTGAAATTTCATAGATCTTCTTATCAGAAACTACATAGCCGATGAAATTGTCTTATGGTGTGAATTATCCTTGGGTGGATGGTCCTATATCAAAATTTTGTTGGTTTTTTTGTGCTGATCTTAAATCCAAAATTGACGCCAACATAGGACAAAGTTAAATATTGGTCCTTACGGAAAATGCATTTGAATATTTTGAAGCGAATAAGACATTTGAAGCTTGACATATTCATGAATGATCATCGGAAAGTCCTTTACCACAAATGTGCTTTTGATGATGATTGGCATTCCAAGATGGCTGCTACCATGGAATATAGTTTAACATTGGACCCTAAAGGAAATTGAAAATCCTTTTCTTGGGAACGAAACATATCCATGAATGATCATTGGAAGGTCCTGTACCAAAAGTGTGCTTTTGTGGGAACGACCGAGATATGCCCATTAATGAACATTGGAAGGTCCTGTACCAAAAGTGTGCTTTTGATGCCGATCTGAATGACCACCAACATGATTGATCCTTACGGGAAATGCATTTGAAGGTCTTGGAAACGAGTAAGGCATTAGAAGTTTTACATATCCGTCGGAATTCTGAGATGGCCACTTCCGTGGAACTTTGTTTAAAATTGGACCCTATAGGAAATTAACTTAAAGGTCTTCTTCTTGGGAACAAGTTAGACAGATTAAGTGAAACACGTCCATGAATAATCATTTAAAGGTCCCTTACCAAAAGCATGGAATTCCAGGATGGCCGCCGTCATGAAACATAGTTTAACACTGGACCCTATGGGAAACACACTTGAAGATTTCTCTTCTTAGAAACGATGAAGACAATGGAATTGAAACATATCCATGAATGACCATTGGAAGGTCCTCTACCTCATTTTGTAGTGCCAATAGGCATTCCATGATGGCCGCCATTGTGGAACATAGCTCTAAATTGGACCTTTTGGGAAACTCACTTGAAGATCTTCTTGGAAACAACGAAGACAGTTGAATCGAAACATGTTCACAAACGATCACTGGAAGGCGTCTTACCTAAATCATGTTTTTGGCGCTGATCGGAATTTCAAGATGGTTGCCACCATGAAAGATTGTTTAACATAGGATCTTATGGGAAATGCATTTGAAGATCTTTGAAAGGACTACGATAGTTGAAGCTAGAAGCAAAGTAGAAAATGCTGCCCTCCAAACTCTGACCTCCAAAGCCGATTTCAAATTAAACTACTTATCTGAATCCCCTTTTCATAAGATTCTTGTCATAATTTGATAGGACCCTTTGCAGTGTCATGTTTAAATGTTACATTTTATGACAATCTTGTTATATGTAAGTGATAAATAGACAATCTGGACGTTTATACTTCACTTAATCTAGCTCGTCTCTCGGTGACACCGTTGCAGGATTTGTAGTGTTGATCAAATTGATCAATTGTCATCACTGAGTTTGTTTTTCATGCCAGTCAGAATTCCACGATAGCCACCAAGGGGAAACATCGTGCAATTTAACATTGAACACTGTGAGAAATGTACTTAAAAATCAATAACATGGAGGTAACCTTTTTGGAAACAACTAACATAGGCAAAGTGACACTATTCACAAATGATTACGATACTAGTCTTTCACCAAGTTTATGTTTTCTCAGGCTAACTGGAGTTCCGAGATGGCCATTTCAATTACTAAGTTGGTCATTTTAGAACCAGATAAGCAATACAGGCCCATGTGAACCTCTACTTTTGGTTATAATTATTGTTTTTCTTTTGTACAGTTATTTCTGTTTATAAGTATTCTGTTTCAATATTCTGTAGTCATAACTCTCAACCCAATAATTTTATTTTACACACAAAAACAAATTTTGTCACAGTATGATTCATACAACCTAATTTTCTTATATCAGTCCCAATACTTCCTACCAAAGTCAGAACGGTTGCTGCCTTAGGAAACAATGGATATAGAAACTGAGTGCACATCAGTAGATATTGCTTGACAGCAGATTTTCTAGTAATAGTTTATAGAAAACGAAATTGGCCTAGGAATGGCATTATGTAATATTTTGCTAGATTTACAATATACAATAATGGCCTTCTTTAGAGGTGGACTTTAGTAATTGTAATAGAAATAATGCCTTTTAGACTGAAAAGTCTTGTATCTTGCCATAAAGAAGGTCATAACTGTTTTGTGTTAAGGAATAAATTCTTCCAAAATGTGATTTGTAACTTGGGTTGTTTAGTATATATAATACTGTTGTCATCATGCCTTTTATAATATTAAGGGTTGTTGATGGTGACAGTAATTATTTCTGCTCTGGTATCAGAAAAGTATTTTCATGTCTGAAGGTTGCCATTTATGTTTTGTCATACATATATGCAAAAGTTTTTTATTCATGTAATTTACACTTTGGTTGTTAAGGATGCCAGTGCAATGATGACTTTCAGTAATGCCTTCTTGCATGGATAGTGTAAAGGGTTGTCGAGGATATTAGTAGTGTTATGTTCCTGTCTTGATTGAGTCGTGTTGAACAGGCGTAATGTCTGTTCATGATATCATACTGAATGCTGTCGCCCTTTATAATGTAAGGTTGACACCCCCAATCATAGTTGTCTTTGGTTACGTGTCAGAAAATGGACTGAAAAAAAAAGAATCTTGTTTAGTAAGGTATGCCAGTATATCTTTATATGTATTTATCCCTTTAACATATACAGTTTTCATTTGATTCAGACTGAGATTCACTTCAATCTCATATTTTAATGAACATTCGTGTAATTACCGAAAGTATAATACTTTCCACATTTTTCGGATTGCAAGGACAAATTCAAGGTCACAAATTGTTAATATCTTAAGTTCTGTTTGCATAACTAATATAATAACATAATGAAGCAACGCCTTTTTATTTAAGCTATTGAAACATTTCAGGACCGGACGTCCCTGAAATTGCCTCGCTTTTTCTTGTTGATTGTTTGTTTCTTGAGGTAATAAGCCAGCTGAACATCAAGGAATATGTGAAGAGGGAATAATCATGCTCCACTTTACTTTTACTTGTCGGTATGAGGGAAATCAGTTTAGTCTAAAATTTAGCCTCATCACTCATTAGGCAGCAAGAGCTACTAAATCATTTGGAAAATGTTAACACGAGAAGTGACAAAGTTGAGTTAAAACAAAAAATTAAATTAAAGTTTTATTCTTTCTATACTGATTTTATAGCAAAACTGATTAAACGATACCCAAATATATTTTGTGGAGATATGCACTTTTCCACAAATTATGTCTTAGTAGTGACGTTCGAAACCAAATATTAGAAACGAAAGAAAGTCGAAAGATGCAGAGCAAAACAAACCAAAAACACCTGGAAGTAAAGCCAAATACAGCTAAGGACACCTTTTCACAAGGGATATACAGCTTTGTATCAGTATACAAACGTATTGAAATATGTCACAAATCAAGAACAGATATTCTTTTCTTCTGGAATTTTGGTATGCTACGCGTCCTTGTACTTATTATGCAGGGACTATCGACAACTTACTAGTGATGCGTTTTTGTTCACATTTGCAATATTGTGGAATATAAGATGAAATCTGTCGTTAAATTCAACAAAATTCTAAAAATGCATTGAAATGACAGATTTATCGGCTAGGACCAGTTTAATAATTTTCCTAGAGTCAAATAATCAGTCAAAAGAAATATCTGCTGTTGTGCACAGGACATTTAGCGGTTTCTTCGGAATACAAAGCTCATGAAGCAGTGGGAGTACTTATATCAGATGAAGAGTATTGTTTTATTTAATATAGTCGGCTACAAATATAGAGGAACTTCAAATATGAGAGATCAAAGGAGAAATTCCAGGTTCTGTGTACATATATACATATGGTATTATTAAACTTACTACTTAGGGTTGCATCATTGAAATATTGATTTCTTCCATATACTGCATGTTTACACTCTGAACATATCAATCTGTATGTCGGGGATATTGCAGGCATGTAATCAAATAATCTCTTGTGACACTCCTTAATGTACCATTGGTGGATGATTGTAAACATTTGGTAAAGACGGGACATAAAGAGACTATATCGACAACTATGAAAGAGAATTATATGGTAGTTGTATACACAGAAGATAATCTAGACTGTATTGTTTACTACAGCTAATACACGCAATGTTAAAGTTATAACTGTATAATGTAAAACCTTTTGAGGAAGTGGAAAGGACAGAATCTCGGCAGTCTTATTAACTTTGTTTCCATCGTAATGTTTTAACACAGTACTATACAAAATGACAAAGATGACTCATTCAGTGTGAGGATTTCAGTTGGCAAATGAAGACTTTGGCTCAACTTCAGGATATGAGTTATCCTTATCATAATTACTCTACCCACTCATGACTGCAGGGAAAGCTATCAAAGTGTAGTTTATTTCTTTAACTTTGCCAGATGAGAGTTTTCCCTGGATTTCGTCAGTATCCTGTCTTACATATTTTAAATTTAGTGTAGTTTTATGCAGCATTTTATGTTTTCGTAATCCTTCAGTTTTGATCATTAGATTTCCTGTTGTGAAAAAAATGAAAGTCCACCTTTATTGGAGCCATGTGATTGTACTGTAAAATTGTGTTTTTCTGTTAGGTATATTGATGTCAGTGCTTACCGCTTTGTAGTAATTGTGCTAATTACCCTGCCCTTGGGTTTGATAAATTCACTATAACATCGAAACAACTAAGACAATTCATACTTTTGATTTAGTAGATAATTCTGCTCAGCTGCAGATTAGGGATGTTTTGCATACATATAAGGTAAAGAAAAGAACTCAAAACGATATTCTTTTTTATTTTTATAGATGGGTTTTCTCCAGTTCAGTTACATCCATATACACTGTATTCCTTTGTAACATGGCTATAGTGTTTTAACGAGAAAAACACTTTCATATCTTGACATAATTAATTTTCTATGCTTCATGGTATAAATATATATTGTGGTATCCATCACGTTTGAACAATGTAGCAGTAAAAGATCAGGTTTGTTTACAGTAGTCCGAGAATAAATTATTGTAACAAGTGCATATAGGGTTAGATTAGCTCTCTCAAGACATGTATATGGTAAAAATTATTCGAGGGCACTGACAACTGTTTTTTCAAGTGCTACTGATGTGTTCATTTCTTTGATGTAATGGTATTTCGCAAATAATATGACAAAATAAATGCAGTATGAAACTAAATCACCAAGCAGCATCAAGTCCATGTCTAAATGTCTTAAAATCCCCATGAAAAGCTTATTGTTCAGTGCCAGTTATCCTGATTTCAGGTTTTCATCGCAAATATTTGAAATTTGTTTTAGTACATATATGTATTTGTTTCTGAACACCACTGAATTGTTCTTAGTGGATTAACTGTGTCAAGGTCATGAAATTCTCCAGTTTGAAGAAGCACAAGCGTCAAGGAGATGGAACTCACTGCCTAAATTTATAGTTGCTGCTTCTTTTTTAAAAATATTGAATCAATTTACCTTCACCAGAAAACTTCAGGTAGGCAAAACCATGTGTTAATTGTTCTCTTATGTATTTTAAACTTATTGCAGGAGACCATGGCTGCGGTGCTTAATCATTTGAAAAAGGTTGCTAGTAAATCTGACAAAAACAAGATGAACATTGTCAATTTGGCAATATGCTTTGGACCGGTGCTTCTTTGTCCATCCCCTGTGTCATCAGGAGGTACTTCGTTGGACTTTAAAAAACACATAGAGGTGCTAAAATACTTGCTAGAGATATGGCCAGAAAATTATGGTAGGTACAACACAATGTAACATGATATATAGAATACATTCCTTAGATTCACGTTACTTACAGAATTGTCATCAACAGTATTTCGTTTTTGAGTGGAATGATGGTGTCGATCCATGTTATTAGTCCTTTACAGGCGAAGCTAAAGGGGACTATTGGTTTTCAGTCCGTCAGTCATATTTTAGTTTTCCGCTTTTTTTCCCGTAATGCCTTAACCTATTGATTTGAATTTTGGTATATAGTCTTATAATGAGAAGGTACAAAGCTAGTTCGACTTTCGTTCCAGTTGAGTGATTTTATCGAAAGTAATGGTCCTTGAACATAGAAAATTGCATGAAGTTTTAAGTTTTTCTCACTTTTTTCCCAAATGCCTTAACCTATTGATTTGATTATTTGTATATAGTCTTATAATGAGAAGTTACAGATTAAGTTTGACTTTCGTTGTGGTTGAATGACTTTTACAGAATCTGTGGTCTTTAAACGTAGAAAATTGCATGACGTTTCAAGTTTTTCTCACTTTTTCCCTACTGTCTTAACCTATTGACTTGATTTTTGGTATATAGTTATATAATGAGAAGTTAGAGCAAAATGATGACGACCGCCGGTAGGGGACATTGTATTGCTCGAATAATACTCTCAGAATGCTTGTTTACAGATGAATGCATTGAACAATTCTTGTGACACTACAACACAATGTTTAGCTCATGAAAACAATGGCATTGTGTAGTTGTTGAAACTATCTTTTTGCAATTTCTTTCTGACATGAATTAAAGAGCAAACTGGTTAAAGTCTGCTTTTCAAATACTAATAGTAAACTTATATGATATGACTTGTATCCATTATAAAGATAGCAGTGAAAATTTCTAGGAATTGTCTTATAGCGAGAAGCAAAAGGGAAACATTTCCATAACTGACTAAACATATTCCCATATCACACTGATGGGAAATAATGTACCATTTCTTCTTTGCTTAAACCAGTGTGTTTTGTCCGCAGTAACTTTCAAAAATTCAAATTGAGCAGGTTTTTTTTATGAACATGGTACAGTCAAACTATATCAATCTGTGTAGTTACTGTTTTAATGTGTGTAGTTCCACTCATTAGTATTTTGAATTGTACATTATCAGTACAATAACAACGCATGTTGAAATTGAAAAAAAAATGAAGTCAAAATAAATCATATGAAGAAATGGTTTACAAAAAAGGAAAGCATATTATTTCTACTAAAACTACATTAATGAAGTAATGTGAAGAAGATATAAATCATATATGTTTTACTGGATATTTTTTTTAATATAAAAGGCAATGAAAAAGATTTAAACTATATTTAATTATAACACCAAAAACAGTTTTGGTTCATTGACACAAATATTCCATACAGTGCAGTATCCTAATAAGCCATTGCCAAAGTATTGGAAAAACTGTAACCAAATCCTTTTGTGCTGAAATTAGAACAGTGTTATTAGGTAATCATGATCTTAGTTGTGGTGTAAATTATAAATGAGGAACTACTACTTCCTCCAGTAACACTAATAAAACTTAGGAAAGAAATGGGATATTTATTTACACTAACGTGATCGACAAATGATCTTATTGAATTGAAGTGTTAGTACTACATATGTTATTAGTTTCTGTCTGTCTACTCATTTACAGAAACATATAATGATTATTTTATTTTATTTTGGGTGATCTTTTAAAAAGATGTCTATTTCACATGTATATAATGATAGCATACAGTTTCAGGCCGAAAAACAGTTCAACGACAGAAACACAAAATTTGCTACTTTGAGAAAAAAATCTGGAAATTAGTTATTATTAGGGCCTCGCATCGAGATGCGGGTGCCATATAGTTTTCACTTTGTCCGTCCGTCTGTCCGTCCGTCGATCAACAATTTTTGGTCGCAGATTTCTCAGCTTGTATGGAAGTGAATAATTTGATATTTGGTATTCAGCTTCATAATGATGTGATGTACGTTGTAAGCGATTTTCAGATCTGCCGAGCAA
>JAOXYJ010000001.1:833706-850378 GCA_028566555.1 Lithophaga nigra
AAAAAGTTACTTACTAGAAAAACCGGTACTGCCCCAGCAACTATTGAAATGTAAAGACTGTGTTTTTGTAAATATTCAATAGCTTTGTCGTAACAACCCTGAAAATAAATAAAAGAAATGACTACGTTAAATATTGAAGACAATTGACGTCGATGTATGCTTTAATACAAGATTAGTTTATCGTTTCTGTGCTTTCCTGGAACAGGATTTTATTTCAACATTTATTAGTCATAGAACGTATGCTTGTGTCTTTAATGCATAAAATTATTTTGGGTTTCTTTGTACTTTCAAACATATTTATCACTAAATATTGGAGAACTGAATTTGTACGATCTCAGGCTATGTACACTATAACATCTTGAAATCTTTCACGTCATATAATTTCATTCCTTATTTTCGTATTGTCATATTTGAGTTCCTTCCAGATTTGTGTGCACTTACGCTGTTCGATTTTACTCCTGTCTGTTCATTACATTATATCATAAATTTTACCTAAGTTCTTTCTTTCTTTCCTTCCTTTTGTGGCTAAATATTATACCATTTCATCTCACTCTCACATTTTGCATTATATGATAATAATACGTTTCATAGCTGGTGCATAGCTCTGTCCTTAGTTGGTTTTTGGCTTTAATTTTTTGGTCGTTTTTGGCATTTATTTCTGCTCTACAATCTTTTCGATGTTGTTTTGGTTTTCCATAGTTTTAGGCCTCGAAATGCGCATATCGTGCACTAAATTTGGTGCCATAGATTGTTATTCACATCACATATGGTTTCACCCATATTTTTATACTTTGCATCGTCAGTCTTTTATACTTAATACCGTGTTGCTTCACTCTTATATTATTACTTCACATCATATGATTTCACTATCATTCTTAACATCACAGGATTTCATTTTTACTATCGTATTGAATATAATATGATTTTACGGTTTCTTTTATATGTTTTAAACTCTACTTTATGTGATTTCACGGTTTCTTTTACATGTTTTAAACTCTACTTCATGTGATTTCACGCCTTCTTTACGCTCTCTTTTATACATCACTACGTATTATTTCACTTTTCCCTTTCTTAACACTTGCTGTTACAAGTTATAAGATTCCATTTTCCTTTACACTTTATGTCATGCAGTTTATTGTCTACTTTCCACTGATTTTATTTCCCTTTGATCTTTATATTTCTGACGGGGTTTCAAACTGGTGGAGTAGTTTAGTTGTCGGGCTAAAGAATATTTACAACCATTTATGAAATGAAACCAAACCCAGAGGCTCATATAACTTTTTATCTGAAAAATCTACCGGCTAAAAAAAGACTCCTAGCTTGGACATATTTCCCAAAAGTCAAGAGTTAAACTATGTCGAAGAGCAGCTTCCTCCATATTGTATTCAGGGCTGGCAAGAAAACGCTTCTTGAACTTTTTCCATATTCTCCTTTGTTCAATTATATCCTGTTAAGGGGGACATCTTGCATTCAGAAGGAAATAAAACATATTTTATTGACGAAAATCCCAATGAAAGAAGTTTTAGTTCAACTGTCTTTGTGGTTTCTGGGCAGAAACTGTATTTTGTGGCGGTGACCATCTTCAATTTCAGATTGACATAAAAGTGCAAACTTTGTAAAGAGGTATCGAAAGATCTTTCATGAATAGTTTTTACAGAGTTGTTACGGTTGTCACTAAGATAATCTTTCAATGTTTTCCACGTAGGTTTCTATGTTAAACCTTGCCCTTTTGTGGCGCCAACTTGAATTTCCAATCTGCGCAGAAACTAAGATATTTATAGCGGACAATCCAGGGAGCATTCGTACACAGTTATAAGTGACGTTCCTTTGGCTATTTTCAGCCAATAACAGTGCACTCTTTGACCTCCATATCGAAAGTCCGATTATTGTACAGATAATGAATTTTCAAAAAGACCATCCAAAGAATATTCCTGCCAAGGCTGGCTCCTTGATTTTGGAAATGATGATTGAAGCTTGAAAAGTGTACGTTCTACCTTCAACGAGCAGGTCGTGCATAAAAAAAGAAAGTAATAATTCACTCAAATAATTATTTATAGAATAAGTCATGGAATTGTGCCTACTTTCATTTTCCTCAGTAACACATGTTATTTCTCACTGATATAACTATATTCTGCTATATGTCATAAAAACTTACTGTTGTGTATAAATTAGGGTTGTTCCGAACAGGACGTCCTTCTCTACCGGGTCCTTTCACAGGAATGCCATCATAGTCATTATTGATGCCTTGACAATCATGCACTGACATCCCAGGCACACAACAACTCGCAGGAACATAAGGAAAGGCTTAAAATATAATAATGAAAATCAAGTAATGTTCATTTACCTCTTTGTTTTATCTAAGTCTAGGGTTGAAATATACTCCATATTCTATACTTCCAATACAAAATTATCACTTCAAGATACTAAAATATAAATAGAGGAACAGAAATCTTTGGTAACTACAGGTTAACTTGAAAGCTTTTATCCAGAAGCAGAACGTAACCTCTCTTTTTATACATTAAAATCCCATATTTGTTCAATTTATATAGTATACTGTAGTAATACTAGTAATACTTTGCTCTATAGATCCCAGTGCTGGTGCCCCTTCTACCTTTATAGAATAAACAAATTAATGCGTGTCATACACGTGTTCATTTGCAGTTTATGATTATACGTGTAATGCCTTAGGTTCGTCTTCTACCATTGTACAGTAAGCAGTTTTTTAATGTGTGTCAGAGAATAGAATACCAAGCGGATAATCCAACAAGTCATGATCCGCATATGGCAACCCCAACATAGGTATTAAAAATGAAACCAGTACTAAGCAGACGCTAGACAACACAAACTTCCACAAAGTTCAGGCTACAGCTGCTCTACCAGGAAGATCTGCACTGTTGAAGAACAATACGAACATCGTGCTTTATTTACATACAAATTATGTTGAACAGCATAAATTTATTTGACTTAAAAGAAATAATATGAAATTTACAGCTTCTTACAATGAAGCACGTTTGTGCAGATATGTATCTATTACTGGACTATTTAGTTAAGGTTGCCAACATATCTGAAAATGGCAAGCTTTGCCTTTCTTTGTATTAATCATTTTGGGTGCTGAGAATTGTTGTTACCTGTGCACTGTAATGTTCATATTTTCACAAATGACATCAAAACTTTGCATGCTTACATTTTTTATTCGGTCGCTGTCTAACCCATTCACTATATAAACTATATATCGCCCACGAATAAAGGGAATTCTCATCTCCGTCGGATCCACAACATTCTAACTGAAAAAGAAAATAATACAACAAATGAACTCACAATAAATTTAATATGCATAGTGAGGTTGAGCAATTTCGTACAAAGTCACATCTTTTGTACTAATTGCATTACTACTGGTTTATTAAAAAGAAAAAGAAACACCAGTCTACCTTATACCAGAAAGCTGGTTTCCACCGATTCACTCATCTATATCTATTAAATTCTATTCAACATGTTGTTCAACATTAAGATTCAACTGTGCAATGTTCTTTCAAATAGTTCTTGCGCATAACTATCGCAATAATTCTCGTCTTCACAAATCTATGTATGCTTGTTTCTTAGCTATTCACTTTTGGGGTTATGTTAGATACTGATAAAAAAATGAATCGTTGCCAATAATACCATGGCTTTCTGCCATTACTATATGTGTTTCTTGGAGCAGGAAATGCTCTGGAACACCTTTGCTACATTCCATTGTACTGTTCCAACTACTTTCTGTACGTAAAAGAACCAAGACCTTAACCAGTGAGGATCTCATTATGGAAAACAGTCAAAAAGTAGCTGAGGTTGAAGATTCATCTTGTCCTGTTTTGACGTTTCAACACTGTACATAATCTTGTCTCATTGTTGGTAGTCAGATTTTTGTCGCAACCTCTCCCCGTTGTTTTCTAGAACTTTCTTCGATACAAATGAGAAATATTTATCAAAACTGCTTCCAACTAGCATTTGTTCTCATCCTTGAATTAATACTTTGTTCCTGTAATATGCTTTTGTTCCATGTTTTATTGAATGACCATCAACTGTTTAGTGGTCACTTGAAATAGATACATTAAAAATTATTTGATCTACTTCTATTAAGCTTACCGTTCGTTGCATTGCATCCCATGCATCAGTTATCAGTCTATTATCAGAATTTTTTAGTAAATCAACGTTGTAATGATATTCTACAGTATCTCGAAATCTTTCCTTCATGTTTTCTGACAACTGAAAAAAGTCAGATTGTGAAAGAAATACAATTACTAACTAAAATACAAGCTCACAACATATCTAGCACCCTAAAACACTGGAACTCGAAAATACGCAGGGAGGTAATCAGTATGACAGGAATGTTCATATTCTTGGATTGGTAATTTACCCCAAAAAAATTGCAAAATTAAACTATTTTACGATGCTACAACTCCCTCCTGATAACCAGTCAACTTTGTATCCATTTAATATCGATAAAAAACGAAAGAACTTTGTCAACACCGGATAAACGAATGAGCAACAGTTCATTTTTCGTAAAAGTTCAGTTTGAAAATTTATACTACAACTTATTAAAAAGTCTTGAAATTAAATGACGGTGAAATGGTCTCCTCCGTCTTGAGGTTTTGTGTATAGATTTATAGATTACAACCTTGAGTACAATCCGAGACAAATGTCAAAAATGAGGCAGAAAATATCGTTTCTGTTTCTTCTCTGGTCTACTATACTCTATAATGCATATTAATGGAAACCACTTTCAGATAAACAAGGGTTATCGACAGACAAAACATCATCAATATACCTGTATGTGAGATTGAAAATTTTGGCTTCTTTTATTTTATTTGTTACAAGGTTTGTAGAAATTAATCAACCAGCTAGAAAGGAGAACAATTAAGAACCACTAGAAAGCTGTATTATAGAACTTGTGGTATAATGGTATGAAGTGTAGGAACTGAATTTTAAGTTATCCAAGATATTTTATAATATAAACATTGCAAATAAGATAAAAAATAAGTCTCCATATATACATGCAAGACTGGCTAGATTTTGAATCAATTACTTGAAAATAAAAGAAAGCGCCTTTAGTATCAATACGTACCTTTTTCCTAAATATAATTCCCAATACGCTGCCTCCAACGAGCACGATTAGCACCATAATTAAAACTGTTCCATACTGTAAATAAAACATTCAAACACATGAGACCGAGATTAGTGATATCGTCGAACTTGTGATTGTTATAGCAATAGCAATATATGTAGGATCCATTTCTCCCGTGGAAATATTATGTACGAGTTTCGTACTAAATTTCTGGAGTAATTCCTGGCAGTAAAATATCATCATAATTGAAATGTTAAGCTTTTTAATGCATTTCATTACTGGTTCTATCTATTAACAGAAAATATAGGTACACTGTATATGCAAATATAGAAGATATTTAAACCCGTTCAGATTAAGCAAAGTTCATAAATACATGTACAGTTACTCAAATATCAAAACAGAAACCAAACTCTTAATTAACACCAATGTCAGTAATAAATTGAATGGCGCCAAAGTTCAATATGTTTGTAATTTTAGTTTATTGTAAAGTGTTAGGTTATGCTGAACGTTTCTCTGTTCAGCCGCAAACTTTTACATTTGTATATTTTGTATGGATCAGTCGTCTTCCTACTGAAAGTGTAAAGAGCCTATTGACGACAGGGTAAAATTGGTCATTGTCTATCCTTTGTTGACTAAATTCGCATTATCTCAGCACAAACGTGAAAAGAGATGTACCAACAGTTATTCGTGCAATACACTTTCTGTTGCCAGTCGTAGTCGAATAAAACAACTTCAACTGGTAACTTAATATGTTTTCAATACAGACTCTTACCATATAGTTCTATTTAGCAATAGCCACTTATAAAAATCTAGGTTTAAAAGTATTTTGAACATTTGTAACTTTCAAATCAAACAGAAAAGGGCACAAATGTTTCATTTTTATCGTAGTAACATGTATAATACGCTGTTGGAGTTTTGGTTTTTTTTTAAACTATGAAATAACACACTATGAGTGCGAGACTACAGTAAATTATATTCCACACTGATATTATATATAGAAATACGTACAAAACCGAGGACATATTTATCCTGCCTCATTGTTCCACAACAACCACAGAAGGCAAGAATAGCCACTGATCCACCACCTGCTACCAAAGCGTACGTCACATACTCGAAAAGACGAGAACCTATGATGGCAGCTATTTCTCGGGTACTGTAGTCTTTCACTAACAGCCATATTCCAAGGCCTAAGACGCCTGCTCCAAGAATCTAAAAGATAACAAATAGAGAAATCGTAATATATATTTATTGATGTTATACATAAATGATTTTCAGTCCAAATAGAGTAATAACAGTGTTAAGAGTAATAATAGTGTTATTTCATGTGGAGACACGGTCACTTCCGATTACATTACGTGACCCTGTGGCGAACAGTACAATGTACTTTCTTTTTTTTTGTAATCCATATATATATGTATTGAAAAAGGGTTATTCACTTACAGATACATATGAAACTTAAAATATGAATCATTCATAATGACTCGGATGTAGCTAAGAGACTGTGAATTAGGGGTTTAAAGTTCAACCTTATATTAAACATAGATTCACACATTGGCAACCTAATGCTGTTAATGGCTAGTAAATGACCGGCAAAATGAGAGTTTACAAAATTGTTACCCTAACGGCCAATAAACCCTTCAAATAAACTGTTTCGTCGTAAGAATAAAACATGAAAAGTCCTTTTTGCACCATACAGTTTCAAGTTGTCAGTTATTTCTGCTTTATCAGTCACTTTTTAGGGAAGTGTCAAATCCTGCAGAAAATATATTTTTAAAATATCATTTAAAGTACTTTATTCAGTATGTGACGATAACCTTGCAAACAAAAAATCTAAAAAAAATCATCACTATACATATTACCTAGCTTGTGCTCAGTTCTTAGTCTATAATCATATTTCCTCTTTAGATGAAATGATTAACTTTATTCCGTGTGTACCCTTAACTACATTGTTCATTTACTGCTATAGTCAAAACGGCCAGCATTTCAATAGAATAAGTACAGAATGTAATATAATAAATTTGGAATTTTCTCAAAATTGGATTTCAGCAACTTTTTATCTCATGTTGTTCAATGCTCTGCAAGGCAGAGATACTCGCTTCTAATCCTGATTTATGCGTTGTCAACATATGCGTTTATAACCCCATTTACAAATTTGTCTTCAAAAACACATTTTTGCTGATGTATCGTTACCATGAATAATCGCACATCACCCAAAATTACATTTTGTTGAATCCCTCAATATCATGTTTTGCCCACAGACATTAAATCATGTGATTTATCAAGTGGACTGTATTCGAAGTATTGTCTATGAGAATGTATTTCTGTCAGAGCGGCATCGTCTCATTGAATTTCAATTGATGAATTAATGCAATAAGCAGGATCCCTGGCACAGGAAACAAATAGGATCTCACAAACAGATTGATTCACTTAAGCCTTTGTTACACAATAGTAGCAGTATTTAATAGAAAATAGAGAAAACTGTATATATTTGAATACTAAAACAGGGAGGAAAATCCACAAGCTGACGACAGTCGTATTTTAGTTAATAAACACAGGAAGTCTGTGTCTTACACTATTAAAGAAAAACACAGAACTAAGAATTGTCTTAATCGAATACTGAATTTCTAGTCGGATTATACACATTATCGGATTAGAATTTCAGACAAAAGACATGTTTTTAAATATATTTACTAAAAATATTATCTTTCAATGACGAATTCAAATGTTAAACTATCTTAAAACCCGATTTGATGATTAAATAATGTATTTTCTCTATGCTGATAGAATTGTATTCGGTAATCTGCAAGTAGCACACATACTTA
Source organism: Lithophaga nigra (assembly GCA_028566555.1). Classification (NCBI taxonomy): domain Eukaryota; kingdom Metazoa; phylum Mollusca; class Bivalvia; order Mytilida; family Mytilidae; genus Lithophaga; species Lithophaga nigra. The sequence continues at coordinate 841,630 of JAOXYJ010000001.1, forward strand.
ATGTCTAGTTAAAACTAGAGGCTCAACGAGATATTCCTCAGATATCTACTTTGATTCGGTCCAAGATTAACTTTGGTCCTAATGGTACTGATGTGTACACAGACATTCCTAACCGATGTAGCTGGTTAAATTTTAAGTTCGTTTTTGATCATATGGACGTCGGGTCCTTGTTTGTACAAAACTAAATCTCGAATGTTTCATGCCAAATACTTATTTAATGCTTGAGCCTTTGTTTAACTCTGAAGAAAAACACAGACCCTTGGGTCTTAATACCTCCATGCAGGTAATAATAATTTGTGTAAGCAGTATGTTTTACAGTTCCGAAGCTCACACTATCTCAGTAGAAGATCATGATGGATAAGCGGTGTTCATATGCTGTTTTATGGTTTCGGCTGTCGTTTGATACAAGTAGTAGTAATTTTGATGGAGTCTATCTTGCTTTAAATCTGTACAGTGAAATCAATGGATTTAATAATTATCCAGGAAAAACAAGAGGAAATGTGGCCATACACTCCCACATCATTCGTCGAAATATCAGTATGGTAAATAGGATATTTGTAAACTAATTGAGCAAAACATATCGAACTTACAAAAATTTTAGGATGCAACGGTTTTAATATATTCTTATCTAAAGCCAGCTTAATCAACATAAAAGGCCTATCGGATACAGTTATAATGCACGTTAAAAAGAAAACACCAGCTTTCAACATTATGAATAACAACAATGAATATCTATCCATTCTGTTTCTCTTTTTATGAAGCGGTATATGATCAACACGGCAAGATACATTTTTTGTAGCTTCAACACTCTGATATCTTGAATGTTCTCACAAACGTTTTTTCCATGACACAGGATGACAATTTTCCAATGAGTATGTAATATACTTATGCTACAACAATGAAGTATTTAGAAACTCATCTAAGCTAAATGATTTGGGATGTTTTCTAGGGAAATAACATGCAAATTCATTTAGAAAAACTTTCAAGGGACGTGACTAAGCATAGTTATGGGAACAGTGCTGAAAACACAGCGCTCAATAAACTCATTACAGTAAATTACAACTTATTGTATTCAACACAGAAACCAATTAGTTTCCCAAATACTTTAGAATGAAAGCCATTATAATTTTGGAAACGATGCATTTTTGTTATGCAAATGAATGCATGGAGTTAATATGAAGTGTTAGATAAATCGCTCGAAATGCGCCATTACTTCATTACATCCCGATAACATGTTGATTAACACTAAATGGTATCAATGAGTTCATGCCTGGATAGAAAATTTAATTGATATACTTTTGTAAATGATTTCAAAGAAAGGGAAAAAAATCAGGTAGATTAGAGCAGAATACCTATGTTAAGAGTACATTAAATAAAGCTGATCAAAACACTTCTATACAGAAGTCGGGTTTTCCGTTGGTTTCTGATAGTTTTTACAATATGATTAAAAACTACGCACTGTACATTTCTATGCCCAGATGAAAAATATGACAGAAATGTAGAACTCTTCTTTCTTTACAATCTTAGACCATAATTAAGCCGAATCAACATGTACCAAAATCCTTTAATTTAACATCTTATTGTGAATTTAATAGTATAAGTACTTTTATAAACTTAGGCTCATGGGCTGTAGGAGAAGTTCCGAAGATTATTTGATGATCGCTCCGTAATTCATAAACGTCATGATCATGGATTGAAATCCGATATAAGAATGGCAGGATGGACGTCCAATTCTACTTAAATGAAACATAACAGTCATCGTAATGAAACTGGAAAGGAGACGGGTAAAATGGTCATGCACAGAATTTTTGTTAAGAGAAAAACAAAAGACTTACAAGAAGAAATACGTTATAACAATGTAAAACTCCGACAAGTTGGTTAACACAGCCGGTAGAATTATCTCGTCTTTTCTGTCTAACTCTATGTGTTGATTTGTCCATGTACAAACGTTGTTTATGATGGATGTTATTCTCTGCACTATTTGATACAGACTTTTTCAATGGCTGAAACAGAAAAGGATATTACTTAATAATGTATGAGCAATTAGACCGTGATGTGTCCACTTCACAACATATCCAATAATAGTCCAGCAAGTATGGGATGGTGAATTGGGTTCATCCGGATACGTAATAAAAGTACATATTTAGTATATTTGATGCAGATTTTATTAAATCGCTAACTTGTAACATGATACAGCTTTTATTACTAGGAGAACCTCATGCAGACACTTCGAATACCTTGACTAAATAGGTCACTACGCAGTGCACACCTTTTCTGTGTTTACAGTGTAACAAATACCTTTTCTTTACAATTCAAAGGATTTCCGCTATAATTCATCACTAATTCTACTACACCTGTCTGATGACATTTTTACCTTTTCTTTCACAATCTTAATAAGTGGGGAAATCTAATGTTTAACTCCGTGCGACAAAATTTAAAATATGTTTAAGAAACTTCATCATTTACACATCGATAAGGATTAAAGGTCAATGAGAATGCCTATTTAATCCAAACGACAGGTTACCATGATACCAAATGCAAACCGGAAATACTTGAATAGGATTTGGTGAGACTTTCAGAGCCCAAGTCACCAGAATTAAATTTAATGGAAAAATCTTGTCACAATCAATATAAAGATATTTTTCTTAAGCAAATGAAATATGTTCGCATGACAATTGTTTAAATGTCTTTTTACGGAAAGAGGCTTTCTCCGGAAACTTGACTCCAAATCTTGTTAATCTTGTTTCAAATCTCCAAGATTGTGAAATGGTGCGGTGAAGGAACAAGCGATGACAAATAATATTTTATCATGGCTGAATGTTTAAAGACCTAACATACATCAAAGTACATAATTAGTTGACGCATGCAAAGTATTTTACATAAATATTTTGTTTTAAAAGATCATTTTTATGTAAAATTATCACACAAGTACAAACATTGTTTGACGTACAGTTCGTGTTGATACTGAAAACCATGTGACTGTAAATTTGTAAGAAACACAATGTTATACGCAACTTTCCGGTTGAAAAATCAGACTTCAAACCATTTTGAGATTGGGCAGACCAGTCCGGAGGACGGGCGCTGAATTCTGGGGCATCGATTGCTGGCAGAGTGGCCTTGGTAATGTACAGATCGCTGTAGTCTCATCTCTAATGCTCTTAATGTGTCCTTTAAACATATAAAACGATCGCATGCTCGCCTAGAATTTTATGAATCATGTTAACTTGTTAAAGGTCTGCAGACTATCCATACTGATAAAACTAGTTACCATAATTTAACTGGGAAAATGCTTAAAGTGCTCTGAAACCCTTCTCACGTCAACTGAAAAACAACACTTCAGTTTTTTTTTCCTTCTTATTTTTGTGTGTCATCTTATCTTTTTTACTAAGGAGTAAATTAAAGATACAACTGAACAAGTGGAACCGTTGATTTTTAAATTGTAAGATCTTGCGTAACAAATATATAACAAAATAGATGAATTTATATCAGTCCAGGCAATAAAAACAGCAACCTAGACAGCGTTTAGAACGAAATCGTTAAATGAGCACTTACAAATCGCTGGGTAATAGCTCAGAACGGAAGTGGTGAAGAGCTTTATACATTAGTAAACATACTAAAATACAGAAAACCATCTGTTAACCCCAGTCAATTGTGTCTCAATTTGTCAATATGATGGCCGACATAAAAAACAGTTAGCTAATAGGACATAAAACTGTTCAATAATGTCGACTTACGAGGAATTCCTGAAAATCATTTTTTCGTGCAAAACTTCATAATTTCCATCGCTAGGATTCATAGTTATATTGAACATCAATCACAAATCATATATTTTCTGTACTATTTTAAAAGACTTATAGAATGGGTTATTTTGTACTAAGCATAATCTCTATGTTGGAAAACTGAAAAAAGCAATTCTCCTAAAAAAGAAAAATTAATTAAATTTTTGTCTCTGGTATTAAAGCTGCTATTCTGTATACTTTTATTACAGATCAATACCTTAGTAATAGACTTTAACACAATACAAATTTAAACCCAAATCAAATTTGTCATGTTTCATTATATTTGTATGACAAGTTATTTAACTGATACTCAATATTGCAACCGATCCATCAAAATGGTGTTGAATTTATCACTTTATAAAACTTTCCATCCATCAATCCGAAACCACTAAGTGTTTGCTTTCTGAGTATTACTGTTTCTATATTGAATTTAGAATTGTTACCACTTATGAATTTGGGCTTTACTGCAAAACTAGAAGAACATTCGAACATGTTCACGTTCACTGTACAATGTAAAAGAAACTAATCACTCCATTTACTAAGGAAGTAAAAGGTAAACGAACATTATTTTGTAGAGATATTAGTAATATCTGAAGCTTCAAAATACTATTATTATTATTTATAATTATTTTGATATTTCTCCAACATGCAACAGCAAGGACCGCAGGCAAGAAAAACGTATTGCTTTCCAGTCATTTATGTGACGTCATCAGTGTTAAAAATCCCTAAAACAAGTGCTGAGGGGATTCCATCCATAAAAAATTGACATCTAAAATCCTTCCTAAATGCCGTAAAAGTTTAAAAAGTTCTGATTAAAATATCTCACAAGCTGAGCCAGTATGACATGTACTGATATCAGATACAAACGTTTGAATACAATTTGATACATGGACACGGGATCCGTATTTTAATCAGATTGGCTTGAATTGTTAAAAAATTGTTACTTTCTAATGAAATTTAACATTTTCAAAACATGTATCCCTCGCTTTTCAATATGATGAAATAAATGTGAAAACAAATACCGTTTGTTCATATTTGAACTCTGAAATTACAGCAAGAAACCAAGGTTATTTAAAAAAAAAATCATTAAGTCACAACCAAATTACAGGGCTGATCTGAATATTTAAAATTTAGATCCTTCTAACCTTTAACTAACACTTAACTCGTCTGGCTTGGTGGAACTGATTCGATAAATTGCTAATAACTCGTCTATTTAGTTGACAATCTACAAGTTACCATTGACATGACTAACCCAAATACAAAGAGCCGGTCATCAACGATCTTTCGCCAGTTTCATTTTAGTTAATGAAGTTCCATTTCCATCAGTTATGTTCATTTCTTTAGTTTACTATGTTTTAGCAATCTTCTCCGAACCTTGTACGCTTAGCCAGTCACATCGTGTAATTGTATAGAGGATCGCAGCTTATCAAGTGTATGGAAACGAAAATTTGATTGATTATTTGGCGAAATTTCATTTACAAATGTCAACTAGGGTTTTGCCCTTGTGAAAGCTTTGGCCTAATGTAAATACAAAGATTGAATCTACGACATTTCTTGTCAAATCAAATATTATCTGCACGTTTTGTTACAGGACTACAGAGCAAGTCAAAAATTAATTCAGACACATTATGAAAAACTTAAATAAAATCAACGAAAAAAATACAGTTATTCTTTTGATGATTTCATGTGAACAATATCAAAATTCAATTTGTTCCAACTCATTATCTTTAAAAGGCGTAATTTAACGACAAATTATTTTTACAATTATCACATTCTTATCCAATCTTGAGAATTATCGCCGTTATAATATAATGATGGATTTTATTATCACTCTGTATTTAATAAGTTTGTTCATTTATAGGTCCATTATCAGATTGGAATATTAATAGCACGTTTGTCCATCGGAGAAAATCTAAATTACTATCGATTTCTGCATGCATTTATTTTCACATTGGTACATAGTGAGTTAAATGGATTGGAGAACAAAGCCAAAATTTGAATAAAATTGAATGATGAAACTGGTATTATGTCGTTATAGGATTGTCACTACAGGTTCGTTTTCATTAATGTCAAATTACTAGAAGTTTAACATCAATGCAAGTTAATTCAAGGGAAAAAACCCACAGAAACCTGTATATGATGATAGTTAATCCAATGTGAACTCGGACATTCACTGATTCTATGTCATGCTATTGTTTAACATGGCAAAACTTCCGAAATCATGACAAATAATAAGTTGGCGATACAAACTTCATTGTTTTAGGGTCTGGTAATGACTTTCCTTACGGTGGTAACAAGGTTTATATATTAACTCCCTAAAGAAAAAAGTTTTTATGATGGTAAGCTAGTCAAATCTATCGTTTTGCTCTGCTAAATGTATAATTTTATTATTTTTTACGGGGTGAAAAATCAACTCGATGTTTTTGGACAATCAGTGTTATACCATAGATAGATATATGGTTATACGAGTCTATTCAAATACATTACTCCACATAATAATCATAATAAAATTGCCATCCCAGTGGGATCTGATACCATCAAACTATAACCTAGATATATACAGATATAAAATGCCTCAAGTCTTGTATATGTACATGTCAGTAAGATAGATCATAGAATGAAGAATTTCTGTATATATCTTATACAACTGTACAGTTTTACATTTTACCGAAAATGTGAAAATGTAACTAAGTAACACAAATATTACAGTTATTTCGCCTAAAAAAGGCTCTTCTTCTTAAACTGACTGATCTTATGATTATTTCCTTGAAAGCTCACTACTTGTTGCATCAGTTTCCTTAATCACTAAATTCACAATAAGGATCTTATGATTATTTCCTTGAAAGCTCACTACTTGTTACAGAAGTTTACTTAATTTCTAAATCCCAATAAGGAAGAGGCCCGATTTGTTTATCTACAGTTTGCAAATTTTCCAAGGAAGTGAAACAGATATAAAACATCATAAAAGTTCCGCGTTATTTTCAACATGCTGCGTGACACACCCAAAACTACAGACTACCACTTACCACTTTGTGTAGAGGAATTCCATATTGACTAACATTGTATTTCCGTTTCATTTTATCACGATATTTTTCCTTTTTTCAAAATGCACTAAATCCGACCAAATCACAGCATTTGGTGGTACGTCTAAATAAACTCCGTTTATCTTAATGGTTATTTCCCCCCACAATCTACTATTTAGCCCAAGGGATATACCAAGTAGATAGTACTGACCACTACAGACTGACCATGGTCAAGATTGTTATGATAAGTGATGTAATCCTTTAACACAAACAAGGATTTAACAACTGTTCCAACCATACATAATTTCGTGTTAATCGGACAAGTATTACAGACATATGATTGAATGACATTTAAGTAAGTATTAATGACGGATGTGAAAATGATGAAGATCGAAATATGAGCCAGCAAGAGTGCAAGTAGGATATATATCATACCACTCAAGTACTTATCAACTCTTTTAAATTTCCCTACTAAAATACTTTTTTGAAATATTAAAAGCTTCAAACGTTTCCAAATGATCATTACGTAAGAACAAATAAAACAAATATGTTGTAATACAAGAATTTCAGGAAAATATCCCGAAGCAATACAGCGATCACTCACTACTTTAACAAAGGAAAGCAATTTTTGTTTAAATTTTATTCAGGGAGAAGTAATTACAACAATTGACTGGGATGCCCTCCATTAAAGCGATAAAATCTGGACAATGAGCCCACGAATACACAAACAATGGAGACATGTATTCAAGTATGTCCCAGTTGAAGAAAACACAGTTCAAAGGATCTGGTGTACACCAGTTTTTGTCTCTGTTTATTGTTTGAATATCGTTTTCTTCACGGTAATTTCTGGGGTTAATTTTGAAAACTATATTTCTGATTTACATTTAATCTACACGTGGCTTGGTGAGCTGACATGAACCATATAAACTGGTAACTTAATTTAATTATTCAATTTTCTTATTTCATTAGAAAACACCAGATTATTCCATGTAGGTCAGTAACATTTTAAAGTTTTTGTTTGTAAGTAGAAAAGTACTTACTTCCGTTAATTCTGTCATTGTGGCATCCATATTTTGATGTAAAGTTGATTGATGTCAGCTCTAAGAACCCTTCATCACAAGTACTTGATCAACTTAAAGAAAATGTTATAATCCATTTTAAAAGATGATAAATACAACACACAAAATTTTAGAATTTTAAACAAAATAGTCAAAAAACTTATCAGCAAGTGAAATCTTTGTACATTTGTTGATTAGAAAGTACTCCTCAAACACACAGAGCATGAAATCGAAAAATCAGGAAGGTGTATCAGATTTCACTTTCTTACTGATAAACAAACGCATGTGACAAAATCCACTTGAACATTTGGCGGGATCTTGGCTAGGTAACGTTTAAAATATAATGTAAATATAGCCATATCGACAAAAATTTTCAATACGATCAAACCCAGGTCTTTGTTCGTAACCACTGAACTGATATTCCATTCATTCACCCGTCTATTCAAAAATACCTCGATCCAGAAAATATCGAAAATCTTTTTTTATGGATATTATTTTAAAACCGGGAATTTACACGTTTTTGATATACATTTCTAGGATAATAGGGAGATAATTAGACATTGACCCTAATTTTCTGTTATTATGCTATTATCTCCTGTGATTATATGCAAATTGTACAACACATTTTACAGCATTCCCCCAGTCATTCATAGATATCTATGTCAAAATATGACACTGGAAGTCATTTGTAATAACTAGATATTTACCCATAAACTAGACATATTTATTATTCCAGGCAGTCAAAAATAGTAATGACGTTTTACTAAATTAATGTTTACTTATTTATATGCTTTTCTATATTTCTACCTTATTTTTTTAGGCACCTACCATTTTCTTTTCGGGGGTGGGGGGTGATGGAATTTTTGTCTTGGCAAGATTATTTTTTTAC
>JAOXYJ010000001.1:1004874-1021069 GCA_028566555.1 Lithophaga nigra
ACACATTTTTGGCCCTGGCAGCCATCTTGAATTTCCGATCGGCACGAAAAACAATAATTTTGTAGAGGTCCTTCCAAAGAATTTTCCTGCCAAGTTTGCTTCCAATCTGTCTTGTAGTTTCAGAGAAGAAGACTGAAATGTGAAAAAGCTAACGACGACGACGGACGACGGACACCAAGTGATGGTAATAGCTCACCTGGTGTTAAAATTGCGCTTTAAATTGAGGCAGAAGCTTTGACTTCGTTTGCTCGAGGCCGTCGTTATTGTTCCGGCCGTCAGATCAACAGAGGCATCCAATCAAAAATGGCGTTAAATATCACATAGCATTAGAACAGAATGTTGACATCAATTTGTGACAGACAGCTTCTCTTAATTTGTGCTCCTTTCTTTTTTCTTTGTCCAGTATGGCTAACATTTTTCATGAAAATTCACCTTTAGAATGTACTTATATACTACAACAATATCTGCAACCCATGTTAGTAATTACAGGATTTTATGATATACTGCATTCGAATGATGCAAAAATGAACAAAGCTGATACTTTTCAAATCTAGAAACTTTTGGTTGAAAAACAACAAATCAAACATGTAAACAGGCAAAACACTGGAATATAAAAATACCGTTTATTTCTAAATTTTATATGAAAAACCATTCTTCAACAAATAAATACATCGCACTGATCACAATTCGCTTACCGGTATTTTGAGCCTGTCTTCATATTTGAATTATCAATAATATCGAAATTTCTTCCTTAACCTGGAATTCCTTTTATCTTTTTTGTTTTGAATGGGTCCTTTACAAGTTTGTATTTCCATTCTCCTAGTACACAGTTTACACTTTACAGTACAACACCAGTGGAATTTACACTCGCATTTTTCAGTTATCGTGATAGTTTTTGTATCATATCCTCTACCGCAGCACATGATGTCACATCCGTCTGTACCTAAAGATGACTTGTTGCAAGTTCTTCCTGCAGTTCCCAAAGAACCTGAAACGAAAATACTGATATGTACTCATGTACTAGTATTTCTGTGAGGTGAGCTGCTGTATAATATCTCCTTCTACAACAGAGATTCAATAACAAAGCATCGCTGTACCCAGTAATAAAGTACGGCTGTATCTACTTATTTCTACGTCAGTAATTCAGTAATAAATCAGCGCTGTACTCATCTATAGCTAGGTCAGTGATTCATTGCTGTACGTAAATGATTCAGTAATAAATTACAACTGTACCTATCTAATTCTACGCAAATAATTCAGTAATAAAACCCATTTATTTCTATTTGTTGTGCCCATCTATTGATACGTTTCTACGTTAATGTTTCAGAAATAAAGTACGACTTTACCCATCTATTTCTACGTCAGTAGTATAGTTGCACCTATCTGTTTCTAAGTGAATGATTCAGTAACAAAGTATGGCTATGCCCATTTGTTTCTATCTCACACAATAATTTTAAAAGTATTGTGCCCATCTAATTCTACGTAAATGATTCACACAATAAAGTACCGCTGTATCCGTCTATTTCTACGTCAGTGAAATAATTATAAAGTAATGCTCTGCATCAGCGATAAAGTATTGCTTTACTAATCTACTTCTACGTTGGTAATTAAGTAATAAAGTATCCATCTATTTCTACTTCAATGATTCAATAATAAAGTATTGGAGTACCTATCTATATCTACGTCACTGATGAGGCATCCTTGTACCTATCTGTATCTACGTCAGTGATTCAGTAATAAAGTACGGTTGTACCGATCTATTTCTTCATCAATGATTCAGTTATAAAGGTAATAAGGTACTTGTCCATCTATTTACATGTCGGTGGCTCGGTAATATAGTATCATTGTACACATATAGAATATACGGATATTGTTGGAGAATATACATTTTGTTTGTAAGGTAGAAATGCGAGGTTCACCTGTTTCGTAGCGAGTTCAAATTAAAATGCATAAATTTTGTTTATCCTGAAATCATTTTGAACACAAAAATTAAAGACAAAACCCAATTTTCAGTGAACTGACACAGCGAAATTTTTGGCGAGATTATGTTCCGTCTGCAACCTCATAAGCGAGATGACATTGTGAAGCCCAGTACCAGTTCTCAATGCTCCCCTCACTATCTTCATGCGGAGTAGGATACCAGGAGACTATATATTGTCCGTGTTAGTAATATATACAAGGTTTCAGTTCTCAATGCTCCCCTCACGATCTTCATGCGGAGTAGGATACCAGACGACTTCATAATGTGCGTGACAGTATATCACCTTAGAATATACAGTTAACACACACATTTTACCTGGATTGCTAAAGCGATTTCATTATAAATCTATAAACCTCGCATTTCTAACTGTTTCTTAAGCTCGTACAAATAAAATGTATATTCTCCGATAATGTCCGTACATTCTATATTTATACGTCAGTGATTCGGAAATGGTACCACTGTATCCATGTATTTCAGTAATACATCTATATCTACGTCAGTAGTTTTTTCTGTTGATTTATTTCTATGCCAGTGGTTCAGTATTGCTCTAGTGTATTACTATACCAATCTAACTCTACGTCAGTGATTCGGTAATAAAGTATTGTTGTACCATTACCTTTCCTAGTTTACATTATGCCAACGGCTTTGTTTTGTTTTGTTTTTGTTTCTAAATCAAACGATCTTTGTTGAAATACCACGGATGACTGATTCATTGCTTATCGTAATGCACAGATCCAAATTCCAACTTTTATGTTAAAAGATAAAGCAATCATGAACAAAACTGCCTGTAGCCACACCGTACATTTGTATGAACAGCCATACACCTACATGTACAACTGTATCGTCTCAGTATTTGTAAAATTTACAGTACAGTTGTTATCTCAGTATTACTAAATACCTATTTCTATGTCAGTCATGCAATAATCTGGAGATTCCTCGAGATACACAAGATCTCGTCTGGTCGGTCTTTTATGGTTTTTATTAGCAACAATTAGTCCGGAGCCATCTTGGTTAATCATGACTTGGGTTGCACCATTATATTTTAATCTGAGGTATTCACCGACTCGCCTAAAAGACTGCATGGCGAGCCAACAAGTTCTTATAGTACATGCACCACTGACACCATGACATTTACATGTTAATTTCATGAATTTCTTTACTGCCTGAAATATAAAAGAAGAAAATAAATTTTAAAAAGTCAGACAATTGGTGAATTATCCAAAAAATAAGCAAAATAAATAAGTAAATATGTATTATAGTTTACTCAGCCTGGGATTTAAACTTAACGGGGAATCCCGTTCAAAATACATTAAGTTTAAACAGAAATATAATGATATTTGCAAGCTGGAACTTAAATATGTCAGAATTATGAACAGGTATGACTTAAGAACTTGCAGACTTTCTGAAAATAATATCTCATTAGAAGAAATATTTATTATTACCAAATGAAGATTACAGAAAACAAATGACTATATTCGTGATCCTGAAATTTAGAGTGGCAGGTGTACAAACTCTAGAGTAATAACATAATATGTCAGTTGTGCAGCACAGCGGTAGAGGGTGTAATTCATTTTTCTACTTCGGTGTTCAAAGTGAAAGGTGTAATATGACAAATAATATACAAATGATTAATTTAAGTGGAGGGTGTATTTCATTTTCTACTTCAGTGTTCAAATTGAGAGATGCAATATAACATAATACAAATGATAAATTTATAAAGTGGAGGATGTAATTCATTTTCTACTTCAGTGTTCAAAGTGAAAGATGTAATATCACAAAAGATACACAAATCTTAAATATATAAATTTGGTATTAAATCACAGTTTATCTGGTTCTAGTTAAAGTCTTAAGAAGACTCGTTCATCACAAAAAATGACGATCAAACTTATTGCTATGGTCAGTTTAAACAAGAAAAGATAATTACTTCTTGTCAACCTTCCAAGTGAAACAGATGACTGAACTGCATATTATAAAATCAAAGTTAACTTATACTTAATAGCAATACATATTTGAAAGCATCAGATCACTGTCCTTGTTAATACCCCTATTTTTTGTTAGCTCACCTGGTCCGAAGTTTGTGTTTTTGGTGCTGATCGCCAAATTCAACATGGCTGCCAGGGCCAATAATGTGTTCTGATTGGCTGAAATTTCAAAGATCTTCTTGTCAGAAACTATTCAGCCGATGGAATTGTTTAATTGTGTGAATGATCCTTGTGTGATCCTCTACCAAGTTTGTGTTTTTAGTGCCAATCGAAATCCAAGATGGCCGCCACCGCAAGTCAAAGTTTAACATTGGATCCTATGGGAAATACACTTGAAGATCTTCTTATGAGAATGACAATGACCATTGAACCTAAACATATCTATAAATGTTCAATGGAAGGTCCTTTACCAAAACCTTGTTTTTGATCCAGATCAGAATTCCAAGATGGCCGCAACCATGAGACATAGTTTAACACTGGACTCTATGGAAAATGCATTTAAAGATCTTTTCCTTGGAAACCACGTATGACAGTTGAGCTGAAACTGTGCATGAATGATCACTGGGCAGTTCTGTACCAAGTATGTGTTTTTGGTGCCGATTTTTGAATCCAAGATGGACGCCACTGCAGGACATAGTTACATTGGACCTATGGGAAATAAACACAAAGATCTTCTTCCTGGAAACCACTAAGACAGTTAAACTAAACTATGCATGAATGATGATTGGGTAATCCTTTACCACGTTTGTGTTTTTAGGGCCAATCTGAAATCCAAGATGGCCGCCACCACAGGACATAGTTTAACATTGGACCCTATGGAAAATAAATATAAAGATCTTCTTGGAAACCATTGGCACAGTTAAATCAAAACTGTGCTTGAATGGTCATAGGATAACTTTATCCAGGTTTGTGTTTTTGATGTCGATCTGCAATCCAAGATGTCCGCCACTTGGGGACATAGTTTTAACATTGGATTCTATTGGAAATAGGCATAAAGATCTTCTTGAAATCCATTGATAGTTAAACTGAAACTGTTCATGAATTGAACTGTCATTGGCTAGAGCTTTACCAAATTTGTGTTTTTGGTGCTGATCTAAAATCAAGATGGCTGCCACTGAAGGACATAGTTTAACACAGTACCCTATAAGAAATTCATTTAAAGATCATCTTCTTGGAAACCATCAATTCAGTTGAACCAAAACTGTGTTTGAATGGTCATTGGACAGTCCTTTACCAAATATGTGTTTTGGTGACAATTTGAAATTCAAGATGGACACCACCGGGGACATAGTTTGACATTGGACCCTATAGAAAATGTGCTTATAGATCAAATGAGACATTTCAATTTCTTGTAATGGGTCAGGGCAGAACCAGGTGAGCTTCTTGTCTGATCCATTTCAATTTCTTGTAATTGGTCAGGGTAGAACCAGGTGAGCCTCTAGTTTACTTTACTTTTTTTGTCATCAGATACGTTTCCATCAGCACTAATCATCACAATGACAAAGAATTGTTTGTATATTTTGATTTCTACTAATTATGTCACCCATTTGGGATGTCTTCATAGGGGGTCTTGATAGACAAAAAAGTTTATCGTTGTGTTCTGTACTAATCCTCCAAACACCTACCTACCCAGATGTGGTGTTTAAAACACAAACAATGCCATGAACTTTTATTTCTCATTTCTGATACTTAAACCAATAATTCCTGTGTTCTGATTGGTGAATTTGGAACAGAGTATACTTGAAAGTTAAATGACCCTAAGAATTTATTAAGTTTTACAGCCTAGTAACTGGCCACCTACGGACCAAACGAGTTTGTTACAAGGGATTACCCAAAAGACAGACACTCCCAGATAATCTGTAAGTTAACCGTGAAATTCTAAATCTCAGAGCTATTGTGTTCAGAATTTCCGGAAAATAGGGAAATAGAAAACAACCCCTGTCAGCTAACACACTGTAACTAATCAAAGTTCTCTTTACAGTTCTTTTTGTTAACCCGTTTTTATTTGTACTTGAAAGATTGATCTTAATAGACGTTGGCATATGGTATAAAACTTCGCCGTCCTTTACAGAAAAAAGTCTTTCTTGTCTATTGATAAATACATGTAAGTTTGCATACTTGTGAATGATGAATTTGCATTCTTAAAATATTATGTCTGTTGCTTCATGGTAATGACTATAACAGTACGAAGAAAATCTTGAAAACCTTTTGTTTTATGAAAGTGGATGCACAGTGTACTAGCATGATTAATACACCTACCCTTCTTCCGGCTCTGTTGTTATGCAAGTTCATCAAAGCTCTTGAATCTCTTATTCTCTTTTCTTTAGCATCAATGAACATCCTTGAAAACTGACTTCCCCACCGTACATTGTCGCTGCATCCACCCCATTCGAACCATCCACGTTTATCCCGACCGCGGCCAGATTTGGATGGGTCGCAGCCACACTGAATAAGCTCTCCTCTGCTGCATGCTCTAGTAACAGCATGGACAACACCAGCCGAAGAAATGGCATAAACGAATGCAGCTTCCCGACTTCCTACTTAACAAGAAAGGAGAAAATCAATAATTAATTTTCATATTTTTTACGATTTTTTTTTGTTTTGTTTTCGTTATCAATATACTTCAACCCCTTATTGCAGACATACTGTTAAACATTTTCTATCTGCATGTCATCTGACATTGACAAAAGCTCATGCATAGCAATATCAAATATCGGTACTATTTACCGGAAGTGTACCTTCGGTTCGATGGAATTTCATACATGTACTTGTAAGAGGGAACTACCATAAATATCTAGGTGTTTTGAAAATTTTGAACTCGTAGTTCTCATTAAAATCCTCAAGCAAATATTTTATTTCGTGTGTACATGTATATATTTCATACTTTGTAAATGCCTCGATTACCACTTGAGGTTTCTGTCGAACACTGTTTAGTATATATGACTGAGATTAATGAAGTTCACTAGTAAACAAGACACGACCACAAAGACCGTTATCAAAAACGAACACAAGCAAGGAAGCAAATACAAACACAACACCAAAGTACAGCTCCGGAAGGGTAAGCAAGTAAGTTCCTTTCCAGTGTCAAACAGACAATTAACTTGACATTTAAGCACTGCTAGAAACTATTGCTTGAAATCGAGGACGCTGGTATGGCAGAATGGGCGGTATTGGTGTTAAAACTGATATGGAATGTTATGTCTACTTTACTCAACTTTAAACTCCGCGCATATATCACTTTTTTTGCTATCACCAGTACCACCTATATCACTTTTTTGCTATCATCAGAACCAACCGCATTGATGCTCTAGTCTCACATGTACATGAAAAACTCAATTCTATTTTGTAACCGAAAATCAACATTTTACACATTTTACGCATATCCCGTCAGTATTTTTCATTACCGCTTTTGGCACTTCGTAATAACCAGCGTGTTGAAAGGGTGTTTTCAACGATTTATATTAATAGTGCTCTGGGCATGTCCTTCACACTATATTGTCCCTCGCTGACACCCTTCTATTAGTATTTTATGTTACCTTAATATTGCTCTTGCATGTAGTGTATCAGATATCGGTATACTCACTCTCGTGTTATATCGCTCACGTCAGCTATACGCCAGAACTGAAATTTGGCTGTTTAATTATTGACTCATTTGAAATCGAATATAATTGACTGTGTGCATAACGAGGCTGATTAATGTAAGAGAAACCTAATATCATTAATTATTTTGTCTCTGTGATGTTTCATTACATTTGTATCTTTAACTGTATATATCATAAATTAATTACTGTAAATTCGGAGTGCATTTATTAATGTGAATCTTCGAAAGTTGACTGTAATGCGGAGTTTATTCATGCGATGCAGACAAACCTTGTATAGAAAAAAGCATCCTAGAATAAAAATGCAAGGTTTAATTAATGCGAACTCAATATAGTCGCATTTTTTCGCATTAATTTCTAAATTTATGCGTGGTTCACACGCATATTTAATACGTATTGAATACGCATCGAATGTATATCGAAAACGCTTGTCTTGTCCACACGTCAACAAATTATCGACGCGCATCGAAAACGTTTTAACTGGCACGCATTATTTCATAAGCATTTCACTCTGCGTTCACACGCAATACGTATTCGATGTGTTATAGCTGAATGCGCATCAGCTAATACGCATCAAAAACGTATTACGTGTGAACGCGGCATTACAGTAATTAACAAAATATGCTTATATTAACGAGTCCTGGATACTGTTTCACTTAATTCTTTCAAGGTCGTAAGAGTTACGACTGGGGAAATATCAAAAAGCGCGACAAATTAAAAGTGCTTATGTCAAAAGCGCGACTATATTTTACCTAAATTTGCCTTTATTGAAAAGTTGTGCTAGACTTGATGATTTAATGATTCTAGACAATGAAAGAATTTGTAAATATTTTAATGGCAAACATAATATAACATTGACTACTTATTAAAGTTGTATATCCTACTCAAAATCCTACTTTGGCTGGTTGTTGGGGGTTTATCGTCACTTTCAACAATTTTTCAGATATCTCGTGACTACCAGACTTACTGGAACAGGAAAGCCCGAAAAGCTAAACAGCTGACTCTGTGAAACCCCCGACCTTGGGTGGGTGTCTGGTGACTTTAAACACACGAGGCAGCGACCTAAAGCACTCGACCACAAAGACCGGGTGAGCAGAGGGCAACGAATTGTAAATTTTATAATCTGGCTAACGGGAGAGGTACATGTATAAAAACAGGCAAATGTCGCGCTTTTGACATACTTTTTGTTCGCGGTTTCGATATAGCGCCCAAATTAAAATGTCAAAAAGTCGCGCTTTTGAAAAAGTCCCTTACGACTAATCGTAAGTCCTTTACAACTCATACACCATATGTAACTCTTCGATCTTTAGTCAATTAGTCCCCTGAAGAATAATTTACATGTACTAAGCCAAAGAAATAAAAATAAAAATCATTGACAACATTTATATGGTAAATGATACAAAATCCTATAATTCTATCTATTGGAAAATAGACCATTTTTACTAGTAAACTATCTGTTTCATTTTAAAATTGTACAATTATGATATTAGTTAGGTTCTAGCTTAAGCTCTATTATAATTGAGCTTATTGTCAAGAGTTTTTGATGTTTAATCTCTTTAAACCAGTAAAATTCTTCTTTTTTAAATTACACTTTCAATCTGTTCCCTTCGTCTTGAAATTTTTGTCCCGAGCACCAATGATATGACCTGAATCAATATGTATACATTAGTTCTATCGGAATTGGTATTTTTGCTCACAACTACATTAAAATTGATATTTTTTGTTTTTATTTCTAATGTATCAGGATTTATATTTTGATCAGATGCATTTTGTTTACACTTGATGTACAAGAAAAGGTATTTTCGCTCATACCGGATTGCATCAGAATTGATTTCGGGGTACCAGAAAAGGTATTTCTGCACATTGTAGCTGTGCATTAATATTAGTAGTTTTGGTATATCACCAGATATTTTTAATTTTGCTGCACTGGCGTTTTAGTATTGATATTTTTGCTCAGTTTAGTACACGGGGTTGGGGTTTTTCTGTACAGGCGGTGTATTTCAGCTTATTCAAAAATGTGATGACCATAAAAATGAAAAAAAAAACTGACACAAAGACCAAGCGTAATTTGAAAACTATTCATCTGGACTATTAAATAATCACTGTTTAATACAGAATAACAAGTACAAAATAATATATTTGCTCTTTGAATATGAAATAATTGTATGTTTTACAACTATATCATTGTCTCATTGTGTAATTCCACCATATACTATTTGTTAAAACAACATATGATCTTACGGTTTATTTAAGCTTTATTACATGTTTTTATTAAGCTTAGTGTCAAGGGTTTTTGATCTGTAATCGCATCAAAGTGTGAAATTTGACTTTTAAAACTGTGGTTTGATGCGTTGGAAGAAAGTAAATTATACTATAATGCCTGAAACCGTGTTACTTGATTAAATAATAGAAGTGTTGTTCATTTAACTGCGTAAATATTATATTTTCACATTAACAAGTACACGAGTTTTTTCTTAATTTTAGTTTTAAAAGTTCTTAAGCCCTGGTTCTACATTTATTTCAATTCGATCTTAAAGAGCCAATATTGATGTATCATGAACCTAAATTGTAATCTATACAGATGACGAATACGTCTGGGATTGTGGAAAATCTTACAAAGTATTTTCTTGTTTTATAATCACAGTCGAACGGTATGAATCTTTGCTTGAAGCATTCCCCGTCAGACAATCCCCACGAATTCTACTATAAAATTCCGACCACCTAAGCGTTACTCGACGTTTACGATCTTTTTTCGCTAAACCCATACGTCATATATTTTAAAGACAAGCTAAATATCGTATATTTTTTCTTTCTTGTCATAATCTTGAAAACTGTTAATAGGATAATGAGGAAAAAAGATAGTAAACGCAATAAAACAAGAAGGCACGTGCACCAAAACGTAATAACTAGATATCAATTATAACGGTTAAGATAGTGTCAAAGAAAATTACGTTCGAAAGTGGGTATCATCTTCGCCATAAGTATGTATATTTATAACAACTCATTAACTAAGTTCTACAAAATATCGGTGATACATCATAATTGTGAGATTGTCTTCAACCTGATGAATGAAACTCGTTACAAAATGTATTGTTCGTTCCAATATATAATGGTTTTATCAGGATGCTTCGGTTTCTTGGGGGTAAACGGAACTCTACGTCAATTACTTTTATATTAATTTTGTGCAGTACCAACTCAACCAAAGTTCTTCTCTCAAGGAATAGGAACGGGTAAAATAAAACCATAAAAGGATACGTCTAGGTTTAAGTGGCTTGAATGCCCATTTCCTCAGATATAATCTTATACCATAACGTACTTGCAGTCGTTGCAGTGATAATGTATCAGAAACAACAGAACATTTCTTTGTATTTCTTATTTACTACCACTGGGTCGATACAACTGCTGGTGGACTGTTAATCCCCGAGAGATCACCAGCCCAGTAGTCAGTACTTCAGTGCTGACATGACATCGGTTTTTACTGATGATGCTTTGATACCAAATTTTGCAGTCAAAACATCTTATAAATTTGATTGAACTAAGATTTATAGTTCGAAGGTATCCTGGATTTGGCTTTCCTGTTTGGACTTTTTGGTGCATATTTGTTTTCAAAAGCTGATCTTCCGAATGTTTGGGTTTTACCAGTACTGGTGAAGTTAAAACTATAAACCGCGGTCTGCTGGTCAAATTTTAAGAACGGTATTTTCTGTATTTCTTATTTACTATTCTGTCATTAGAAAACAAATTATGCAATAAACTTCAAAAACTTTTCTCTCCAATCGTAGACTTAACATAGTAAAAACTATCCTAAATATATTACTGATGTGCTTTAAGGCAATTGACCGATGATTTTTTTATTATACTGTAGAAAGTAAACGATTCTAATGATTGATTTATTGTTGTTTTTTTTTACGTCCAGCGGCAAATTTTTCATGCATATTCAGGACGAACGATTCTAATGCTATGTATATATGTATGTACATGTGTGTATATTGTGTGATTGTGATGTATGTTAATTTCTGCTTCATATTTTTACCTTTGTCCTTGTAATGCATGTCTTATTATTTTGGGGCTGTTTGCATTAATAGAGCATTAAATTAAAACTGAACTCGCTGTATTTATTGGTTCTAGTACGATGCCAGAATAGTTCGGTATCAGACAGTAAGTTCGGATTTCCCAGTACTATCAAAGCAGATCATAATACTAAATCCCGGAACTAAGATAACACAAATACTATAGTTTAAAATCAGACCTGACGTACGAAATCGCTTTTCAGCAGACACTTTTTATTTTATATCCTAAAAACAAGTACACAATGTAGCCTAAACGCATACACTTCAGACTGTTATTTTCATTAAGTGAATCGGACATCTGCAGTGTCACTGTGTATTGCAACCGACAGGTCTTTAACGTTAAAAAAAAGTTCGAAAGAAGTTATGAAGGTATTTGTCAGTGTTATAAAATCGATCGAAATATTATCTCAGTTCACTGTAGTATACGGTTAAAATAGAAAAAAAATAAAAGGACAATGCTTCTGATTGTATTCTTCATATTACAGTCATAAAGGTCTTAAAGAATGAAAAAAAATGTGCAAAACTATGAACAGAAACCTTGTCGAAAAGTCTATTACTAACATTTCATACTTTTTATCTGTGAAAGATGATTAGAAATGAATAGAAAGATTTGCTGGTATTTTGCCTTCTTAACAGCTGTAAAACTATCAATCTTAAAAGCTTTAATTTCCCCTACATATCAACATGGTTTGACGGTTTGATTTTGTTTGATGTTTTTATTATTCCAACATCAGTTTATCATTCCATGACTGAAGATTGTTTATTTATAATTAAGTTTTCCTTGATATGACATTGTCTGATCAATAAGGATATCACATAATGTATAATTATACTAGAACGCACATTCGAATATCCATACATTTCATAGAAGCTGAAACATCATTCGAAAAGTGTTATCCCTTAATTTGTCCCGTTTTCAGTTTTTATGCAGTTTTAATAAAAGTGAATTACACATGTAATTTATACTGCAGAGATGACCACCAATAAAAACAAACTGCCCCCCACCCCAAACAACTCAAACCTCAAAAATAGGCAGGCATCAAAACTAATATTAATGGTGCCGGTTAGTACAGCAGAAAGTGTATAAAAGTCCGAAAAAACTCGGGTACTGACAGAAATGAAAAATGAATAAAACTCCTATGTAAGTTAAACATTAGCTTTAATATTACAGTTACATTAGAATAATTATAACAATGAAAACACAAGAAATCGAAATATGGTGTTTATTAAAAAGCAAACAAACACAAAAATTGGTCCAAGAAATAAACAAAAGACACAGCCATCCTCCCAACTAACAAAAATAAAAAATCCTGAGATTCCGTAACTTAATGACACAACGGTTTTAGATCTAATCGCAGTTCCTCGACTCCAAAATGATCAGAGCTGAAAACTTTTTTTTTTAATTTGACGAAACCAGATGACAGAAACGTTGTTCGGTTTAGTAATGATAACGTCGCGTCGCGTCAATGAACGCTGAAGTTTTTTGCAAAACATCTTACGATCACGTCTAAAATTTTGAATATTTTCACATGCTTGAACGCTCAATTAGACAAAAATATTAGCTGATTTTTATCTGAAAGGAGTTGCACATTTCTGCACGAACGAAAGGTTTTACTGAAACTATATTTGAAACAATTTGTTGCACAAGACTGTCCATAATTGCAAGGTGCATTTATAGTGTCATCTGTACAAATAACGTCGCTTCTGATCTGGAGATATTTTCGGGAGACACAGAAAACTTTTGGCAAAAGAATAAAAACAAACACAACACTCTTAAATTAAGGTTTAAACAGAAGAAAAATACATTTCAAAACATTCCAATTTTTTAAACTCTTCCACGTGTGTATTTCAACAACTGGTTTTCGAAAATCGCCTTAAATATGGAAGAAAGAAGAAAACTGAGTCTGGAGACATTTTGGGGAGATGCACAAAAACTGCAGAAAATAGAAATGATAAGGGGTATATATTGTATCGAGATAAATCTGTGAACTAGATTAAAATCACATTTTTGCAAGTGATTGTCATAAAAAGAATCATCGTCTTATTTCTGACCTCATCTTGTTCGATGCAAATGTATATCGAAATGAGATAAATCTGTGAACTAGATTAAAAGCATATTTTTGTGTGTGATTGTCATAAAAAGAATCATCGTCTAATTTCTGACCTCAACTTGTTCAATCGTCCTGAATATGCATGAAAAATTTGCCGCTGGACGTTAAACAAACAACAATCAATCAATCAATCAACTTGTTCAATGCAAATGTATATCGCATTGAGATAAATCTGTGAACTAGATTAAAATCACATTTTTGCGTGTGATTGTCATAAAAAGAATCATCGTCTAATTTCTGACCTCAACTTGCTCAATGCAAATATTTCTCCATCTTTTATTTCTACAGATTTTCAAAAATAGCCGAAAAAATCTGCTTTGACTTCACAATTGTCTCGACAGTTGAGTGTCAATATTGGGTTCGTATATGTTTTCCCCATGACAGATTTCATTGAAATTCGACGATTAGTTTTCCGTTAATTAGCTTTTTCTTCTTTTGAAATGTGGAATGTTACGTCTTTCACGCCAAAAAATTGATATTTTAGCGGAAATATTCCATTTTTCAAATAATATTACCTAAATTTTTCTAAAATTTCTGGTTAAATTTATCATAAATCTTTAGGTAAATAATTCAAAGCCGTTTTAGGTATCAAAATACGTCTATTTCCTGCAAGTAATGCTTTTAAACATCTCAAATAGACAAAAAATTACAGATTTAAAAATGGAAAATGAAAGGAAAAAACATAAATTATTTTTTATTTATACAGTATCTGTTTGTATAGTAAAATGTAATAAGTTGTCTAGCAACAACTATAATCACCTGTCGACTTCCTGTCTTTCGATTGAGCTTAAATTTCCGAAACTAAAAGGCATTTTTAACTTCAGGATAAAAGCTGAATCACAGTTTCCTGAAATTCTGTTAATCTAAACATGATATTGTTTCTTTCCACCCGAAAAAAGGGTAAGGCAAAAATTACCGGACCCCAAAATCCCGAGAATATACCCATCTAGTTTTATCAAAGTTTGTCAAAGTCCATTCAGACAAGTTTGGGGAGCGAAATCAAGCAAGGTCCATAACTCAAGGAAAAAACGGTTGAACGGAAATTTCCTTGCAATTTGCGCACATGTTACTCTGTACCAAGTAACATCACAATCCGTTAAAAACATTTTTTGTTCAACGAGAGAATGTGACAGATGAACGGACGGACACCATCAGCTGACAATACATATAATAAGATAGAAGGGTGCTTCAAGGAAATTCGCTTTGCAGTTATGTGTCATAATATTAATTTCCTATTAGCAATGTTCATGCTGTTGAAAGTAATTCCCGTTGATTTCCTTTTTTCTTTCTTTTTTCCTTTGTTGGTTCTGAGTTCTAATGTTTATGAAATCAAGAAAATAACGATATATTTGTGATAAAGATACAAAAAGACTGTTTCTGTATGCCCTTAAAAAAATTTAAAAGTGTGGCAAAATTCTGAATTAGGGAGACATTGGCTCCTGGTAGGAGCTTGATTTGTTTTGTCAAATCTGGGAGACTCCCTGAAAATGCAGGCGCTATACCATATATAATTAGCATGCCCTCTCCCAGTCCTATTGGCAGGGATGATAAAAGAATGTCTCTCTTAGGGAATTCCGAAATGCAGAATTTTCGTTAAAACTGAGTAAAATAATCAATCAATAAAAAACTTTCACAATGCTTACCTTTTAGCATAACTTTTCCAAACACAGAAGAGTCACGATCTAGTGTACTACAGTTCCATCTATGGTTTTGGAATTGAGCCTGACACTCCAGAACTCCTATTCTTGCTCCCTGTCCAATATTAACCATAACATCTGGATGCAGACGACACAATCGGCGCTGTCTTCCAACAAGGCCGGGGATATTATCACACAAAATTCCAGCCCCTACGGCATGTAAGGGCAACTGACTAATAAACCTGAAAAGAAAAATATGAACTTGAGGGAAATCTTATTATTTTTTCTCAGTTTTCTAGGTATGAATATAAGATTTGAAACAAGGTAATGAAATGAGTTACTTTTGTTATTTTTTTTTATTTTGAGTCAGTTGTGATTTCTTTTCTCTTCTTTTTTTTAGACAAGTCCTATCAGTTTTCACATTTAAAACTGAAAAAAAAGAATAATTAAATTTCTGAAATAGTTCGAAGCACATCTACCTGAACAGTCAGATAGTTACAACTCTACCCTTTCGTCCCCATATCTTCAACGACTTTGGCACAACTAACTAGATACTACTTTTCCTTTCGGTTTTTGTTTGTTTGTTTGTTTGTTTGTTTTTTTTTAGTATTTTTTTTTTTGGTCGTTTGCCTCTTGTGTTCCACCGCACGTTTTATCAATATAACAATTGTGATTAATCGCTGGCATTGCATTTTTATCTAAAATAAAACATATTAAAAATCCACTTCTTTCCCTGAAATGCAAAAAAATATACTCAACAAAAAGTCGGACAAAACAGTTATTTAAATTCTAAAATGAGTTACTCTTTTGAACAT
>JAOXYJ010000001.1:1024704-1034742 GCA_028566555.1 Lithophaga nigra
GGCCAATACAGAAACAGCCAGTTCATAACACTTTTATTAAATAATCCTGTATTGGCCCGGGGCCGAAAAGCTGTATTGATATCAGCGGGGCTAAGCCATCAGTTTTTGCTGTATTAGGGCTGATTTAATTATATTATTTAATAAATAAACATAGGTACATGCATTGTAATTCTTAGATCTTTGTCTGCCATTTCATATTAATGGATTACATGTTTACTGAGGATTGATTATGGTATTCATGACATTTGACACTCTGTGAGTTAACATGTTCTCTATTCATCTATCTAGCTATCGTTGATTATTGTAACATTTTTAATGAATTTCTTTTCCGGGTAATGTTTCTAGGCATTTGAAGTGTCATTTGATAACTACATGTACATTGCAGGAATGTACATGTATACATGTAAATAAATTTAACAGCGAATTTATTCTGAATTATGTTGCTTAAATACATGCATGACCTTTCAAATATATCATTTTGAAAAATGCATATACAAGAAACTTGTTTTTCAGTTTAAATATTTTTTTAATAAGATTAGTAAATATATCTACATATTAGTGTTGAATAATGTTTACACCATACTCTAATTTATTTTGCGCGTCTAGTAGTGCAAAGTATGGTGCTGAATAACAGTTTTACAAGGGAAGGCTGTGTGGGTCTATTTAGGAACCTCTTTCCCTCCAAAAATAGAAAGAAAATGGCGTCTTCCTATCCGTGATGCCTTCCACCTTTCCGAAGGGATCACACGTGTTATTTTGAAAGTCTCTACAATAGCTGCAAGACGCAGATCACACGTGTTATCTGAAAGTCTCTACAATAGCTGTACGACACAGAAATGTCATAGCGATCAAGCATGCAGTGATAAAAAAGATGGAGCTTTGATATGTCTTCGTCTATCTGACTAAAAATGTTGTGTCAAACAATCTCCAGATTGTAGAGCGGGGCCGGGAAGGAATTTGGGTGGCACTGCCTGACTTTATTATCATTTTATATTTATTTATTCCATATTTTTTTTTTTTTTTTTTTTTTATTTATTATTTATTTTTTTATTTTTTTATTTTTTTGATATTTCACAGGCCCATTGGATGGGCATCCTTTATTATTTTGAATGATGGTCCTGGGTGGCAGAGTGGTAACAGTCACTGACTGATAATCACAAACTCATGGGTTCAACTCCAGCTCCCTTCCTTTGATACCAAAGATAGGTGTTTATTAGCTTTCCACAGTAAATCTGTAGTGAAATTTGCTGAAAGTAACCATAAACTCCCATAATACTATTTCTAGTTTAGTGGAATCATTATACTTTTTATGTTGTTTTTACTTCTGCATCATTAAGGCAAGAGGAGAGAAATTTTGGAATTATTGTAAATGTTTATTTCTGCCATTATGCTAATGTAATTGGATGGAGGCCTGTTACATGTCAATTTCATAACACTTCAATTGCTTATATTACATCAAAAGATTCTTTTTCATGCATTTCAATTTCCAATTTCAGTCTGTTAAGTGATGACCCAGAATATGTAATTTTTAGTTCACTTGATCTAAGGACCATGTGAGCTATTGCCATTTACTTGGTGTCCATCTTCTCTGTCATTTGTTAATCCTCTGAAACTACAAGGCCAAATGTTTTGAAACTTTATGGGAATGACGACACAAAGGTCCTCTACAAAGATTTCTCATTTCGTAATGATCAGATGGCAAACATGACGGCAACAGTGGCACATAGTTTTACATTGAACTCCGTGGCAAATTGCATTTTAACCTTCTTCTCTGAAACTGCTATGTCAATTCCAGTCAAACTTTACATGAATGATGTATGGAAGGTCTGCTACAAAATTTCCTCATTTCATGCCAACTGGTTAAGTAACATGGACAGTTGAGGCAAGTCTTGTTTCTGATTAGCCAATTTTCAAAAATCTTCTCCCCTGAAACAACAAGGCCTAATCTTTTGGAACTTTTTTAGGAATGATGACTAAATTTCTCATTTTGTATTGATCGGATGGCTACCATGGCAATGGTGGCACATAGGTTTACATTGAATTCTATGGGAAATTACATCTTAAGCTCCTTCTCTGAAACTGCTGTTTGATTTGAATGTTCTGCAGATTAGACAGAGCAGACTGTTTGCAGTGTAGGTTTCCTTAGAACATATACTTAATACTTGTAATATATATGAGCATATATTAGCCAGGTGAGCAATAGCTCTAATTTGGTTAACCAGATTCTTCCTCTTCAGAGCATCTAAATATTTCTGTCAAATGTGAAAATGACTTCATCACATACCTAGTAACCAACTTACTGTGTCTACTGAAAACCTTCTGGAATTTGTTTTATCTAGGAGCTGTCAATTTTGTCTGACATTGAAGGCAATTTTATAGTGCAGAAAGAATTTTGATATTTTGATTTCTGTTTGGTTAATTAGGGACACTCAAGTTTATCTGATATTACATAGGTAAATAAATTTGTACTGTCTCCAGCAGGTTTTTATAATTGTTTTCAAAAGCAGTTAGGTGCAGTATTGGTGTTGTATGTATACTTTTAGGGGAGAATCCAAATCCATTTGAGAAATTTTTACAGTGTTGAACATCAGTGTTCCAGATTCACAGTCCTAAAATGCAGTGTTCTTGTAACTTGATAAGCTAAATTTGGAATTTCTAGATGATTTCCAGTTTGTAAGCATCTACCCAAGGTTGGGTGTTGGGTTAGCTGTCTGCTCTCCTCCACTGGGAAGTCCTTTAGTCATAATATAGCCGAAAAATTGCTGAAGCAGACATTGAACCCTTCAGTCTGTAAGCTGTCAGAATCTAAGTCTTTTCAGTTAGAGAAGTATTAAATCATTATCAAGGTGGCTTTCTGATAGGTCATGTCATTCCTGCAGTATGGTTGTCCTTGACATGTAGTACATGTATTACATCACAGAATGTAGTCAACAGATCAATTTATTGGCAGCCATGTTGCAGCATATTTAAAACATAAACATTAACATCAAGCAGATGTCACAGTAATTTCCATCAGTCTATCACATTTATCTGTCATGTTTGCTCTTAAATGTTCATTTCTCAGGTGTAGTTTACTCATGTCTGTTTCTTGATCTGCTTCATTATTACATAATATATGGGGCTTGAACATGTGTGATTGAATTCATAAAAATACTCCAAATTCCAAATGTTCAGAATATGTGGGAATTTAAAGATGCAAAAGCTTGTTTTAAATGGCCCAAGGTTGATTTTGAGATCACCTTGGAAAATGGTTGTCATTATTAGTGTGTCTGTTCTTTTGGTTTTTTCAACAATATGTATATTTTTTGTCAGTTTAAGTGCTCAAAAATTGTTGCTTCACACCAAAAAAAAAATAAAAATAAAAATAAAAATATAAAAAAAATCAGGATTTTTACAGGTCATTGAATCCTGGAAAATTTAACTTCAGCAAATAAAGGCCTTGAAAAGTCTTTTTACCTGTGGAACCAACTGAAGTTCTTATGGTTCTTTCTTATTTTGAGATATTGGCAGACCCTCTAATATCACACAAACTTGGGTTCTACAGCAAGCAGTTTTATATGTACAAATTTTCAAATTATAAGACAGACTCTTTTTTACTAAAGTTATATCACTTTCAATCTACACTGGTTAATTTAAAAATGAAAAATTCAGCCATAACTGATTAATACATTTGTATCATATGCTTAATATATGGTGAATGCTAGAATTCATCATATATTTGTTAATGCTAGAATTGGAGAATGCATGTTTGCCTACAAAATGTTGATATAAGAGTTCCTAATTTTTGGGAAAGAGACCAGTTACATCAAAGTATTCATAAGAAAGTTTCAAAGCACACAAATTCAGTGGCTTATTGATCCGTTAATGTACTGTTGTGGTTGGCAGTGAGCTGTTAAATAACATACATATACAAAAGTTGAAATTCATAACTGAACATCTTGGTTGCATTAGGTCATGGAAAAGTTCAAAATTGTTCTGGGAAAGTCATTGAAAAGTCATGGAATTTTGTAAGAAGAGAGGTGTAAGAATCCTTTAAAATTCCACCATGGGGTAACAAAGATGGTCAGTATTTCATGTATTTATATATATTATTTAATTGAAAGGCCAGCATTCTTTGCCTATTTGTATTGGCATATTTCTCAGCACTCAGCTGTATACAGTACAATATCACTTTGGCACCCTGAGAGGCACAAACAACTAACAAAAAAGTACAACTACTACAGGTAAAAAAAAAGTAATAATAAGTCAATCAGTCAATTATACTAAACTAGTAACTACATAAAGAAAGATAACTCCAATAAGTACACAGTTGAAATATCAAATAATATGAAAAAAATATTTGGTGTACAAGCACTAACACATGTTTGATAGTCTCATCATGCTATCAAATCTTAGGTACATGTATTTGAATTTAGTAGATAGGAAATTTTACTCCCCCCCCCCACACACACACACAAACACAAAGGATCTGACAACTGTCTTCTGTTTGATATAAAAGAATGTCATAATGTGTTTCACTTTCCTTATCTTGTCTACCCTGTGTACTTAAGGAAATACCATTATGCCACTGTGGAAAAGTAACATCTGTTGTTACGGAACTTATATTTATAACTACAATAATGTGTTACTGCTGAGAATTAGCATTTCACTCAATTTCAATCATTGCACATTACTCCATTTGAATTTTCAGTTTTTCATCTAATACCCCATTCACACCACACAACAAAATTGATTTGAAATCTGACTTGACAACAATTATGGTTTGCATTCACATGTATTCCGGATTAAATGTGTATTTGTCGATCCGAAGTCAAACCACGTGAGGTAGGTGGTTTGATATCTGATTTAAAGAAAATCGGATATGAATCCAGAATAAGAAAACATGTGAATGCAAATGTGTATTTATTTCTATATGTATGTGGATTTCAATCTAGATTGACAAATGCACATGGCTGAACCACATGTGAATGCAAACTGATTTCAATTCTGATATGATTTGAATCTAGCATGCCTGTGAACAGGGTATAATTCATAGGCCAAGGAAAAAGCCCAGAGCTCTATTCATCCTAAGACAAAACATACTACGTGACTACAATGCATACAATTAATACATATTCTTGGATTAATTCTTCATGATGTTGGGCAAAACAAAGGTTATGGTAATGATGGGTGGATGCCTAACATCCAGCAGGTCAAGAACATAGTATGATATGAATATATGAATCCTGCTTTGTACAAGACCATGCTGAGTTAGATTTTACGCTAGCTCACTGAAGTAACAGTCTGCAGGAATCTGTTTGACCCCCACTCAGACACCTTATTCCAACTCTGAGTCAACCATTCTTTGCTCTTACTCCTTAATGTGGTGTGCTAAATAGCAGAGAAGCAGCAAATACCAATTTTAATGTCTTTGGTTTGACCAGGTCAGGGATCAAACCCACAGCTTCCTCACTTGAGGCAAGCACCCCAACCATCACATCACCAAGGCGGTTAAAAATAGGCCTAGGAATTTAGTGAAAGAGTGTAACAATTTTTTTCTCTTTTCATTGCATGAATTCAGAAAAGGATGAATTACTTATTTGTCAGTTAAAAAAGTAATTTAGTTGTATTTTTTTCCTATAATGGTGAAATTTATGAACTAAAATTTAATTAACATATGTATGTATAACTGCTTTATTTTACAAACGGATTATTGTGCTACCAGTATACACATTGAATCTCAGTCAATTTCTATATTTACTGGGAATATAAGATAATAATGGTCAGTTTGTTCACCATTTAAATAAATGTTTTATTTATTGTTGCAGGTAATGGAAGTAGGAAAAGATGCATTACCAACATGGCTGCATTTTGATAGTAAGAATCATCAACTGAAAGGCATTCCAAGTCCAGCTGATATTGGACAACATTATCTTGAGGTTGTGGTCACAGGATATAAAAATTCTCTAGCCAAAGATGTGTTCTCAGTGACAGTAACAGGGGAATCACCAGTCCTCACGTACACACCTACAGTGTCAGATAATGGTAAACCACAAGTTGTTCGATGTAAACGAGAACTTCCGGAAACTGCCGTTAATATAATAGTAGATGCTGATTTAGAATCTCTTCCAGCTTTACACAGATTAGATTTGATTAATTCTGTCTCATCCTACCTCAATCTTGCCAACGATATGATGAAACTGCTTCCAAAGGGAGACAAACCCATGATTGATAGTTCTACGTTAGTAGCAGGTGCAGGAAATATCAAAGATCAGAAACATTCTGGTGTGCAAATATCATGGCTTGTTGGTTGTGGACAAGTAGAGAAAGACCATATGCCAGTACTTCATCATGTAGAAAAGACGGCATACAATGGAAGTCTGGCAAAAGCTGTAGGATATTCCATCAGTGGATGGCAGGTCACCAATACAGTGTTTCAGGAAGCTCCACACAGGAGAAGAAGAGCCATTCGGGCAACAGCTACACCTGTGGTAACTCGAAGTCCACCTACTCATGTGTCTGAAGTCACTGTCACTGAACATATCAAACCAACAGACACAGATGAACCATTAACTAGAAGTGTTCCAATCATGGCATCACCAACAATGGATATAGTGCCAACGAAATCAACTGTGGCACCTCTTCCATCTCCAGAGCCTACAGAAATGATGACAAAAGTTGTAACAAAATCCACACCAATTATGCCACCGGTAACCCCAAAACCAACAGGAAAATCCATCACAGCAAAAACAGAAATCTTACCTAGTAAAACACATGTAATGACAGCAGCTCCCCCAACTGATGCTAAACCTGAGCCAACTCCACCAGTTATTACAGAGTCAACAAAGATTGATGAAATGCCGTGTGGCCCAGTTAAACAAACTGAAATGAAAGAATTAATATTTACTATAGGGGAAACCAAGCAATATACAATTCCAGATGACTTGTTTAATGATTGTGAGGAGGGTCCAGCATCTAAATTACGTTTGGATTTATTTATGGATGAAACCAAGGTTCTTCCACGAAATTCATGGATAGGTATTCAGAGGAAAAATAATAAATGGATTATTAGTGGTGCACCTCTAGCCAGAGATACTGGAGTAAAAAATTTCAGAATTACTGCTCAAAATTCGAAGGAAATGCCTCCAGCATTTGATGATTTCAAGATTACCGTGAAGAAATCAGACAGTGTCGCACTTGAAAACCCATCACATGAATTAGGTTTAGTTATAAACGAGGATTTTGAAGAATTCACAGTTAATCGGAGAGTAGAATTGATTAGAAAGATTAGAAAGATATACCGTGATGAAAATGATGACAATATTAGCATACTGAGGTTAGAACCTGGCTCAGTGAAGTTCGGCTGGACAAATAATTCTCTTCCAACCGATTCATGTCCAATTGAAGGTATCAAAAATGTTGTTGGTGTACTTGTTAATGAGGATGGTAGCTTGACTGAAAGAGCAAAACGTATGTTGAAAGATTACAATGTGGACAAAGCCACAGCAGAACCAAAAGGAGAATGCTTAAACAACCCAGATTTTCCATATCGTGGTGTGGATATGCCAATTGACAAACCACTATCACCTGAACCACCATCTCCAAGTCCTAAACCTACTCCTGAACCAACAACTGTAATTCCAAAGAAAGAAGAACAGGACACAAGTGATGATGACATGCTTATTACAACTGTTGTACCTGCTGTGGTCATAATCGTTATTCTCCTTATTGCATTGTTGATCGCATGTTGTCTCTATCGTAAGAGGAGAAAGGGGAAAATGTCTTTAGAGGATAAAAATACATTCGTTAACAAAGGAGCACCAATCATATTCCCAGATGAGTATGATGAGAAACCAAATGATGCTAACAAACCACTTATTATGGATGATGAAAAACCACCAATGCCTCCTCCTGAATATACTCGTGCTTCAAGTGAGAGCTCACGATCGTCAGACCATAAAAATGATGAATATGAAATGGAAGAGACTGATATGAACTCACCTATGATTCAGCCTCCTCCACCAATTCATAGTTCAGGAGGTAACAAGCAACCGCGTCCTCATATGCAAACTGCTTACAACAATAAGCCAGCACCGTATGTTCCTCCATAATATTAGCCTTTGTATATTAGATATTAAGAAAAACTTTGTTTAAACTAATTTGACTAAAATCATGTTGAAAACGTGCTAATGTAACTGCAATATTTCCAAAATGATATATACACAGATACATAACTGCGATCGTTCTCCAAGGATCTCAGTGGACTGGAAGCAGACATTGTCACAGACTCACTTTTTCACCTGTTATCTGTACACTTTATGAATGAAAGAAATGCAATGAGTGGATAATATATGTAATTGTGGTCAGATTTAGAATTGAAACATTAATTATAGTGAGATTTTGAGCATGAATTGTGCAGTGACCTATTATGTGACTTGCATGACAAGCATTTTGAAAGGTAAAGAACCTAGTTTCTTCTTTTACAAGATGAAAATTTCTGGCCAAAGAAAGCAATGCGAGCCATAAAAATCACATGAAAAAATTTGATTTATGCAAGACATTATTACTGGACAATTTTTTGTGTATTTGTTGAAATATATTTCTCAACTGATATTTCTGTGTAATGTATGCTGTTACATTCTTTTTTAGTGTGTCATATGTAAACTGTTACGTTTTGTTAGTGGCAATTCAAAATTGCGAGGTAAATAAAAATTGCTTACTTTTTTTCTTTTTTTTTTTGGCTTACCAGACCTGAAGGTTCGTGAGAGCTATTGCCATCACTTGGCGTCATTGTTAGCTTTTCACATTTTTATCTTCTCTGAAATTACTGGTCAGACTGGAAGCAAACTTGGCAGGAATGTTCCTTGGATAGTCCTGTACAAAACTGTACTTTTGGTGCCGATCGAAAATTCAGCATGGCTGCCAAGGCAAATAATGTGTTCTGATTAGCAGAAATTTTGACAATTGTCTCACCAGAAACCATTTGGTCAGTGGAACTGTTAAGTTGTCATAGTGTTTCCTAGATGATCAACTACAAAGTTTATACTTTTGGTGCCAATTCAAAATCCAAGATGGCCACCGCCACGGGACAAGCTTAACATTGGACCTTGTGGGAAATACACTTTAAGATGTTCTTCATGGAAAGAACTACAACAGTTGACGCTAAACATATCCATGAATGTTCATTGAAATATCCTTTACCAAAACCATGTTTTTGGTGTCAGTCAGAATTTCAAGATGGCCACTATTGTGGAACATAATTCCACGTTGGACCCATTGGGAAATACACTTGATGATCTTCTTTGAAATGATTTTGGCAATTGAAGCTAAACAGGTCTATAAATATTCATTGGAAGATTATCTGCCAAACACGTGTTTTTTTAATGACGATAGGAATTCCAAGATGGCTGCCACCATGGAACATAGTTTAACATTGGACCTTATGGGCAATACATTTCATTTGAAGATCTACTTCTTGGAAACATCCAACACAGTTGAATCTAAACATGTCCATAAATGTTCATTGGAAGGTCCTCTACCAAATTCATGTTTTTGATGCCGATTGGAATTTCAAGCTGGCCACCACAGTGGAACATAGTTTAACCTTGGACCATATTGAAAATACACTTGAAGATTTTCTTCTTTGAAATGACCATGACAGTTAAAGCCAAACATGTCAATAAATGTTTACTGGAAGGTCTCCTAACAAAACATGTTTTTTATGCCAATGGTAATTCTAAGATGACCACCACCATGGACCATAGTTTAACATTGGACCCTATGGGAAATACACTTGAAGATCTTCTTGGAAACAACTATGACAGTTGAAGTTAAGCATGTACGTGAATGTTCATTGGAAGATTCAACCGACTTAAAAAATTGCTAGGTTTTGAACCTGGTGAGCGATACAGGCTCAGATTGAACCTCTAGTTTTTTACCAGAATAGAGAAAATTATTTTCGCCTTTTTATTATTTTTATGTTATGGTAACAAAATGTCAAGTCATAAAAGTGCTCTTTTTAGGACATTAACAAAAAGATGGTACATAATTTGCTGTCAC
>JAOXYJ010000001.1:1045508-1071819 GCA_028566555.1 Lithophaga nigra
ATTAGTTTCTCGATATTGTGTATTCCAAACGAATTTATGAATCTAGAATTTCGGTATACTACGCTTCCTTGTACTTTGGCATATGTAAAATCTAAGATATTTGAAATAGGATCCAAACAGAGCCTATATATTTTATTTATTTTTGTACATTTTATTTATTGACCTCACTTTTGCCAGAGCAATGCCTTCGCATCTTCCGTTACATTTGCCATCTTTTGAAGACATTGGGTCATAGTGACAATACTTTTAACATTGTTATATAACAGAAAGGTTAAATCCACTTTTGATTTGCCTTTTCAATTTGCGCTGAATGATTTATTGTGGCAGCTCTGAGCATTATCGAAGGAAACATATTTAAATTGCGAGTCCGTAAATTTCCGCTGAATATAGCACACTTCTGTTATTTCTGATTTTGATATAGTTTTTTAAATCCATTTCTTTAACATTTTTTTGCTGTTGCAGAAAGTTTCATCGGTATTTAAAGAAAATTTTGTTACTATCATAAAGATTATTTCTGCCCAAATAAACAAAAAGTAATTCCATCCTGCGTTTTGTCATTTCCTGTCCTCAGTATTCTATAACTCTTTCCGTTTTCCAAAAAGGGGGACTGCCATAGATATTCTGATCTGTCGGAAATTTCAGGCATTGCTACATTGCAAATAAATTATATCTGTGGAAAAGATAACCAGAAGACAATATTGATAATCATAGTAATTGTGATAATAATAACAATAGTAATTCAACGAATTTCACTTTACTCGGCTTCCAATAAGAATATGTATAGAATAAAGCAATAGGCCCAGGCCATCTTCGTGTCGACAAAACGAGAATCTGTACATAAATTGGCAATTAATTTGCTTTTTTGCAGCAGTCCTCCGCTGAGCGATGTTGTTTCATCTGCATTCTTCGTTTTGATTACGTACTCACATTTGTTAAACATGTATATGGTTACAATTACAATATTTGAAATCCTGTTGTAAACGTTCTGCGAAAATAATGCAGCTTCCTATAGAAACTGATGGGAGCAAAACTTTATTCTTCTTTAGAAATTGAATGATGACTATTCTTTTTCTTAGTGACAAAGCGCATAATTTACACAGAATTTAGCTGGTGTCTAAAACTTATGAAAATACTAACTGATATTACGTGCCGCCTAATTAATACCTTTATTGAAAACAAATAGTTTCCACAAAGCAATACTTTTTACCTTAATCAAACTGAAAAAAATTCCAATAATTTTACCGTGATATATAATAATGATTTTTAGCACTGTCATCAGCTCAACTGTTAGCTTTGATCTTTTTCCGTTTGCAGCCTTGTCTTCAATTTTGCAGGACCCCATCGATTTTTCCACTCATGCATCCCATATACATTTGTTAAATTCATAAAATTTTCATAGATACATTTTGAACGATCCGTGTAATGACACGGAAGAAACGTTCTAGAACCCAAAACAGGAATTTTATTTTGATTTGAAATATGTTTATCTAACAAAATTGGACCGGTTTGTCTCTTTGAAGTATAGTAAGAGTAATTTTCTAAATATGTTTCTGGTAATTGACGCTCTGTTACTGTGATACTTTCTTCAAAGACGTTTTTCATGTATCCATCTTTTTTTGTTGAAGCAATGACAGCATTACTAACACAATTACACCTTTTTTCCATTACTAAAGTGTAAGCTTCTGGCTCTCTACATACGACAAATCCCGACACAAAATGTTTTAATAATGGTTCTACTGGTCTGTATGCTCTGACATCTGTATCTACATACAAGCCACCATACTCATAAGATATTTTATAACGTAAAATATTTGATATCCAAGAACTAACAGGTATCTGTCGTAAAAGTGTTGATAATCTCGGAAAAGTTTGTTTCACCTTTCTTCCAGTCCATATAGTTATATCGAAGTCTGAGTTTTTCTCTTTCCATTCTCTAATATTTCGCTCTACATATGGTGGTATTTGTTTGTCAGTCTCTAAGAATGGTTGAATCCATATGAAATGGAGAGACTTAGGTACAGCAGATTTTTTGATAATTGTTTCCTTGCTCAGGTCTTCTGTTGGCAAAGAGATATTTTGAAACATTATAACCATAGAAAGAAAAACAGAAAATGACAAACTGAATCGTAGTAATATATTTTTACAATAGCGATGTCCCTTCATTGTAGGAAAAAATCAATCCGTCGTTTCAAAAATGATTCGATTGCATTCAGGAGACTATATAAAAGACTCATTAAATGGTTTGAATAAAATTAGTCTCACCATGTTTCTATTGTTTAGCGAGAAACATAATCATGTCTGATATATTTAAACGATTATGTTCCTAACTTGTAATACTTAAGCGGAATGACATATACTGACTTCGTGTTCATGCTTTGTCGATTGTAATAACTTTAGGGCTCCTTATTTCACTAAAGTGAAAACATACATGTTTTAAAGGTATTTCCAAGCTGATGCTTCGCTTGGTGTATATTTCTCGATAAACATTTTAGAAAGCATCTTTTCCTATTTACATTTGAAGAACCGCTTAATCAATACATACCAAATAAGCAAACCTGTGGTCATATTGAGAAAAGCTTTGTCATGGATTTGAATTTTTAATATTCAGCTATTTTAAAGTGTTCAGTAAGTTTAGCTATAAGGCATTTACCATTTAAATTAACGCATAATAAATAATTTGATCACGTTTTCAAGATTTCCGTTCATTATCACCAGGGCACGCATGAAAAAAGAGTGAAAGTGGATAAATAATAAAAATAATAATAAATGAAATAAAATAATAAAAACAGATACCTAAGGGAAAATTATCATGGTTCTTCATTTATTTTGTCGTAAAACAGTCTTTTTTACCATTCGAATCAACATTTCAATTCAACTCGGACAACATAATAATGAAATACACATCTCTATCCGTTTATTAATATTTTGAGGATATTTGTACATTCATACTCCATTTCCAGTGATATCATGATTTTCCCACTTAAACAAAACTCTTTAATTTTTTTATGGTTATTATAACTATAATATATTTACTTGTGTTTTAGGCGACAACTCGGTATAAAATGATTAGTTGCATTGCATTAATTCAGAAACCCATGTTGCCGTTCACATTTTTAATTTTATAACATCAAATATTATTGTAATATTTCTGTTCATCTTTCGTGAAACTGGCCTGTCATGCATAGCCTTGTCCTACTTTTACGTTAATTCTTGGAGTTAATTACTCATAATCATATATTTCCTAAATGACATGTCTTTACCTTAACCAATTTTATATTACTAGATACAATAAATTTCTTTGTAATAGAGGATACAAGGCGGTAGATCTCTACCACAAAAGAAAATCGAAATGTATCTGGTTAAAAATGAAGATGTTTGTAATTTATTTAGGTTACTCGGGGGTTGCTAAATGAATAATTTCCTACATAATCACATTATTAACATGCCAGTCTACTTTATAAGTTAGAAAAAATATCTACCTTTACAGGACACAACTTCACCTTAAAGGTAATTTTCGTATGTTTAAAAGCTATGAAAAAATGTTATTTTCGAATTAATCGTCAGATTTATGTAACTGAAGAGTATCTAATGGAATTCACCCCTTCCAGGTGACTGTATAATACAGAGTCCGAGCTCTAAATCGATGTGTCAAACTTTAAAATAACAAAATAACAAGAGTTGGTTCTTTGGTTGTACGATGATAAAGCGCATACCAAATGTCATTTTACTTATTTTGGCCATTAATACAAATTATCTCATCATAAGACAGAACTTTACTTATTGGAGTATTTACCATCATAGGAAACCTTTAACGAAACAGATTTATGTGACCGTAAACAAGAATACGATTTATGTCTGTCTGTACCGCAGACAGTGCTCAGATTGTAGGAACATAACCAGTTCAAATCTCTCATATGCTTTACTTTACCTTAAAGAATAAAGTAGTGCCCATGTATGAATACAAACTATGTAGCCCCTACAAAGAATGTTAATAACTGTTATCTTTATCATGGACTGTGCTCATATTGAATATAAATTATGTCACTAAATCCGGAATGTGACTTAATATATGCAATTAGTTCAAAATAAAACCTTTACTTAAGCCCAGAATAGATACCAATAACCACAAAAGTGATACCCTACATTTTGCTGTATTAAATTAAACGCACATAAATCACTATCCCGGCATTTTACTTACAGGACCTGTAGGATGGAATAATGTCCAAATTTTAAGCAAAATTTGTGCATTTTCCGAAGAATGGACTTATTTTAACCTTTAATGCAAGATCATTCTCATATTGAAACATATCATATATGATAACAATCTATGATACCAAATTTAGTGCACAATATGCGCATTTCGACAGACAATGTCTCATCAGTTGTGCTTGAGGCCTGAAAATATGGAAAACCAAAAGAACATCGAAAAGGTTGTACAGCAGAAATAAATGCAGACTGTGACCAGGGATAGAGCTAATTTTATCATTCATGACAGACCGCAGTCTCAACCCAGCCATCAAGAAACTGGCATGGAAAAGTTTGTTCGTTTGTTTGTGTATATATATGTGTGTGTTTGTGTGTGTGTGTGTGTGTGTGTGTGTGTGTGTGTATCCGTGTGTGTGTTTTAATGGAGTGTTTTGTGTCATGTTTTTATTGTTTATTTGAGATTTTTATTGTTTCAACAATAACTCAGCAGGAATCTCTGTCTTTGGCTGACTTCATTGTTTTGATCTCGGAATGTACACAAGGAGAGACTCACAGACTCCTGTGTAACTGAAATTACATCGATTGATGTAGACGTCTGAATAACATTATTTTTTCGTTTCGCAATCTCAAAATAAATGTAATGAAATCGGATTGAAGGTTTTCATTTTATACAACGATTGCGAACTTCTTCGAAAACCCATTTTTTTTATTTGAAACGACTTCTCATTGGTTATATTGCCCTTCAGGGGTATCATAGCAAAAGAATAGGTTTTTTAATTAGTTCCAGTTAGGCTTTCTGAGTACAAGGCTGTTTCAATAGTACGGGAATAAATACATATTAATCACGTTGGCGCGGATGTTTATTTTTGATCAATGAAGTGCAAACTATACTTTCATTTGTCTTGAAATGTTTGCTGAAGTGACACTTGTATGTAATACCATTTATATAGGACGAATTTCATAGGTTTACGTTTTCTGGAAAAGATTACGGAAAACATTTTCAAGAAATTTCAGTTTGAAATCAGATATTTGAAACGACCACCATAAATAACTTAATGACAACTGCGTATCAGATTGGATTTCAGTTAAAATGAAATAATGGAGAACAAGGTCTTAGCCCGCTAGTATCCAATTTACAGCGACATATTGAGTATTTTTTGTCTGTTCTCCCTGTTTGAAATGAACAATATTTTTTTCCTGCGCACCTCACTCCCCCCACCTTTTTTTCACGATTCGTTCGACTTTCCGATAAACATAACACGATGTTACACAGAATTTGTCAATATTTAGTGTAAAAATCAAATGTCACCAGAAAGATTTCAAATTAGTTTTAAATTACGTAATATTGTGTCCTGTCTATTTGGTGTTATATTTTGAAATATATAACAAAGATGCAACCAACAATATTTAATTTAATATTTAATATTTTATTATCTAAGAAAATAAACAAACAGTTATATACAATATATAAAATCACTGGCCTTGTTGTACACAGTTCAATTACTGTTCCACGAACTTTCAAACAGAATGTTCCAAATAATTCCAATTGAAAATTCCAGAAAGTCAATATAATCCATGTATTGAAGTATTGTTCACACGGTAAACGATAAAGTTCCTATAGATGTAAAACAGTCCTTATAATCTTCAATGAATATAAATCCCAAAACAAAGTATAAATCCAGACAATTAAAAGTTCAACGATGATATTACTCCAAGTAATTTTATGTATCCAATTAGAGCAGACTGGCTGAAATATCTGGATGTTCACTATTTATGTGTCCTGAAAATCTGAAAATATCAAAGTTGGAGAACAATCCAAATCAGGTGATCTTGCAGAAACTTCCCAGTTATGTGATATATTATTTACAGTAAACAATATTGTCTTTTTATAAATAGTTTACAAAAAGTTGTAAACACATAAACATATAAACAAAATATTAAGGTCAGTGACCATCAAAATACAATAGTAAGTAAAGTACATATGTACTAATGGATACATGTAGCATTTATCAAAAAGGTACTATATCATAACACTGGTTAATGTTTCAAGGTATGTTCTGAATGAAAATAAATGCATTTTATTATTCTAACAAAGAAGGGAAGGCTGTGGGCACGCCCTCTCCTTACCATCACTGTGGACTTTGAAAATGGGTAGGGACACATTTTCCGTGCAATTTTCTTGATTGAATATGGTCCCCAACGACTTTCCCCAACAGCTAAAAGTAACAAGACAGTCTCTATTGTTTTGGGAAAGTCTCATTTCGCTCAGTCTTTCTCAAAACGAGGATTTTGTCAAGTTTTTTCAGTTTTTTTTCGATATAGGCTCAATATAGGCTTATATTTAATTAAACGGAAAACTATGGAAAACTTCGGAAAAACCTTGAGAAAGACTGAAACGAAATGTGACTTTCTCAAAACAAATGAGACGGTCTTATTAGCACTTCCATTTATACGGTGGCGATCCCAAAAGCTCCTTTCTTGGTAACGTTTCCACATATATATGTAAATGCTATGCAGCCATATCAAATGCCTTTTATACGGATCTAAGTCGGCCATAACTAATACAACAAACAATATTTTTCATTTAAGTCCCATGTTTCAGTTAGGATATTGACATCATGCATTTGTAATAACAATTAAAACGTTCTACCTTACTTCCATATCTTTGTCTTAATTTGGACAGTGATTATTCATAAGGAACTTTGAAGTTTCATTCCTTGTAACGGTTCCCATAATTGTACTTAAATATATCAGTTATTCTGTAATTAGAAAAGGTCAGAAAACCGAGGATCAATTCTTCAAAATCGACAATAAAGAGACGGAGACAAGGACGAATACACAAAAATCAAAAGATACAAGAAAAACCAAAAACGAGGATGAGCAAAATGGACTCCACCAAAAACATGGGATGCTCCGAATAGGTAAGCCGTGCCTGCATCTTATAAGACACACACCGTGTTACCCATCGTCAGGTAAGAGATAAGGTCAAGTTCGGGGAGAAGATATACAACACGATGGCACAGGAAAAGATCCGATTTCGTTTGGGAAACGGATATTCCATAACGATCAAAAGATTAATGGTGACATCATAAAATTGGCTATATTTTTAGCACTGATACAGAGAGTGGCATATTGTGAATACTTAAGAATACTTAAATTCCCTAATGTTGTATTATGATCCTTTATTTATGTATAGATATGGACATCGAGCCCATATATACGACGAAGAAAGCTTTTTTATTAGCCCTTTGAACTTAGGCAAAATAGCACCATGTTGTTACAAATAAAAGAAGAACCCGTCGTGGTAAAAATTGCATATCTGAGCTTGGTAATGGACATTGGTCAATCATAAACAATCACAGATATTCATTCTTGGTTACTTTTTAATATTTCTGTCTCGATATGGCCACGTGTCTGTCGCAATGATTGATATAGGTGTCACTCTTAATTACGGTCGTATGTTCATCTTTTAATATGGAAATCAATCTTTGGTACACTAACTCATTTTGTGTTTGACTTCCAATTTTGGTGCTTCGATATAGAGCTTGGCCTGTTGTATAATAAAACTAGTTTTCATTTCTGTCAAATACCATGATCAGTTACACTCTCATGCTTAAATCTGGATATGGATACCAGTTCACGACAAATAAGGATGTAAGCTCCATTTTAGAGTGTAACATTTAAACTTAGATGTAGACAGTGATTAGAAGTAAATCATGAAAGAAGTTGTATTATTTGTTACTTACCCACATGGATATGGACATTGGTCTGTTTACACGATACATACTTGGTTTAAGTCCCATTTTACTCTGACATGGAAACAATTAAATGAATTAGATTCTTGGTTGTTGTCCCAGAAAAAAAATCATTAACAAAAATCATTAAATCTCATGATGACTTGCCACAAAAAAGCATTAAGTTTGGAGAATTTTGAATTACTTTTGATTCTAGTACTTTGCATTGATGAAATATATCTTTTAATATAATTAAGTCATGTACAGTATTTGCCTTTTGGTTATTAGCTGTACTTGTATTCACTATTGTGGCTTAGCAACTTGTTTATGATGTGCATCCTTTCCAAATCAAAGCTGACAAGAAAGGAGGGAATATTTTTCGTTGAGAAATTCAAAATTTTG
This sequence comes from Lithophaga nigra, assembly GCA_028566555.1. NCBI lineage: Eukaryota > Metazoa > Mollusca > Bivalvia > Mytilida > Mytilidae > Lithophaga > Lithophaga nigra. The sequence continues at coordinate 1,053,851 of JAOXYJ010000001.1, forward strand.
TTAATCGACTTTTATCAGGCAATATATCTTGAAAAAAGTAGCATAATCATTTAATAAATATGATCTGTATTGCTAAAATTATTTGATGAATTAAAGAAAACGATTTTGATGGGAAAAGTGCTGTTGATGCTATGCCGTTTGATCTGGTTTGTTTTTCGCTTTGCACTAAGAGTGCCTTGAGTACCATCCGGGTTTTAAGTTTTATATAATTCATTGTATTTTGCAATTTGAAATTTTTTCTAGACTTCTGTCTATTGTGTTGTATCTCGATGTTTTTATATCGGCGTTGCGCTATGAATTTGTCAAAATCAGATACCGTTGTTGCTTAATTTTGTATTTATACTGATAGTAAATGGAATTCACTTTGTAGCGTTCAATTTTGCTTGTTTTTGCTTTGCCTTGTAAAAACGAATCGGCAATAACTATTGTTACGTATATTTTGTTCCAGTGTTGGCAGTGCGCTATGCATTGCCAAGCGAAAATACTGCTGTTGCTCAATTTTGTATCTACATTGATAGCGATTTCCTATGCAATTTTTACCAATCAATTTGTCTTTTGCCTTTGAACTGATGCATTTACAATGACAATTGTTGCGTATGTTTTATACTTGTTGGCCATGAATTGGCAATGACTACTAGCCCGAAATTTTAGTGTAAGCAATGCATCGGCAATGACTATTATTACTTATATTTTGTAAACTGAAAGACAGATTAAATAATTAGTTCAACTTTGTTTCGTAAAAAAGAATGACCAACACAGACACAAATATCTCGTTTTAGGAAGGTACAAGTCTTATTTGTAAAAGATCACTCTGATTCAAACGAAAAGTTGAGTGAAGATGAAATCATCAATGCCGAATAGTTCCTTTGTTCGTATGAAGTAGAGTTCATAGAGGGGCTTCTCGACAAAAAAATAACAAGAAATATGCCCAATCCTTTCATTTCATGTTCCGCTATATATATATATATATATATGATGTCCTTTCACTGGATAGCTCAAAGTTTGTTGACTATGTTGATCCAATCTATTTCATTGAACTAGAAAGGATGGATATCTCAGGTCTACACCTAGAAATTGACATGAGGGCCGGTAGCTTATACGATATTCCAGAGCTTGTGCTTCCTAGCTTAGTGGACCGTTACGGAATATCTACGTCACAAATGACTACGAATATGTTCCATTTGTTGTAATCACAGTCCCGTCCTTCTTTCCTTACTCACGACTTACCATTTATTACCGGATTTTAACAGAAGCAACACGACGGATTCCACTTGTGGAGCAGGACATGCTTACCCTTCCGGATCACCTGATCTCATCCCCGGTTTTAAATGCGATTCGTGTTGCGCTGTCTTTAGTTTTTAGTGTTTGTCTTAGTGTCTTTGTTTGGCCAAACGTTGTATATTTTTTTTATTTACTATTTCTGGCTGCCTCTTTTGTATCTTCGAACTTTACTTGTGCTAGTTGGCATTAAAGATTGGCAAGGACTACTACCCCGGAATTTACGTGGAAATAACCAAGTATATTTTTTTTCAGTCACAGCTTTTTATCATCTTACACGTACATATGGATGCAGACAGAACCTCAACAAAAGTTAACTTGATCCTGCCCAGATGATTACTGTACAGAACAACTTTAGAAATTCTGAGCAGACCAGCAAGTTAACTTAAGCCCTAACAGAGCGGACCTGGATCTAGTCAGAATTTTTTCAGACAGCAAGTCTGCTCTAGGCTAAAGCAGTCCTGTCCCGAGAACAGGTATAGATTAATATGATTAACGAACCACAGCATGAAGAGTGCAAGTTTGCTTTACAGATTTACCTTTTAATTGCAACGTTATAGATATGAAATATTTTAAAAATATAACAACATAGGAAGTTAAGCAATATACACCGCATTTAATAAATCTGTGTTCCTTCTCCGCAAAATCAGTACATGTTTCACCCTGTCGAAAGTTTAACACAAACTGTCGAGAAGCTGACGATTCGCCAGCTTATTTTGACCCCTTGCTAGCGACGCTTGATCCAGCTGTCAAATCGCTGGACGTAAGCTGACAAAAAATATTCTTTCGCTAGCGAGAGTTCACCCTTCGACAGCCGAGCTCGGCCCTTCGCTACCAAGCTTATCCTAGTCAAAAAATAAAAATGTTCGATCTTCCGATATTAAAATCAACATTTTGGCCAGTTTTAATATTTTTTTAGTTTTGTTTGTTTGTTTGTGTTTATTTAAGATATGCTAATCCTGTAAAGTGTTTTAAAAAGCATTTATTATAAGCTTTCTATAATTGGATGCATATACACGAGTTTGAAGTTCAAAGAGGTTCTAATTTAGAAGATACAATTATTTTTGGAATAGTCTATTTTTTGCCAAGTTTGAAAATTGTCGCTCTACCAAATATTAAACTGCCTGAAATAGAAACCTAAATGGTTGCGAACTCCCTTGAGACTAAATTTCATATAACATAATGACACATAACAGTATAAAAGAGCTACATGCTTTATGTACGATTGCGTAAAGATTGATTTCCCAATGGTTGCCAACCCCTTGAGATTGAATTTCATATAACACACTGGTACGTTACAGTATAACAAGGCAAATACGTGATTCATCATTACGTAAAGATTGATTGTCCCATGTAGGAACCCGAATGTTTTGGAACTCCATTGAGACTGAATTTCATATACCATATTGGTACAAAAGCCTAAATTGTTATGTATGATTACGTAAATATTGATTGCCCCATTTGGGGGCCTGATTGGTTGCTAACTCCTTTGAGACTCAATTTCATATTACGTATTAGTACGTAACAGTATAAAGGGGCTAAGTGCCTTATGCATGATTACGTAAAGATTCATTGCCCTATTAGGGACCCAAATGGTTGTTAATACCCTTGAGACTAAATTTGATATGACGTATTGGTTCATAACAGTATAATGGGTCTAAATGCCTTATGTATGATTACGTAAAGATTGATTGCCTTATTCAGAGATTCGAATCGTTGCAAACTCCCATAAGACTGAATTTCATATATGTTGGTACCTTCCAGTATAAGTAGCAAAATCCATGATGCATGATTACATAAAGATTGATTGCACCATTTAGGGACCTGAATGGTTGCGAACTCCCTTGATACTAGATTTCATATAACATATTGGTGTGTGTAACAGTATAACGGGACTAAATGTGCTATGTATGAATTTGTAAAGATTGATTGCCCCATTTAGGGGCCTGAATGGTTGCGAACTCCCATGAGACTGAACTTAATATAACATATTAGTACGTTCCAGTATAAAGTAGCAAAATTAATAATACATGATTATATAAAGATTGATTTCACAATTTAGGAACCTGAATGGTTGCGCAATTCCTTGACACTGAATTTCACATAATATATTGGTATGTAACAGTATAAAGGGGTAAATGCCTTATGTAAGATTACGTAAAGATTGGTTATAACATTTAGGGATCCTAATTGTTGCGAACTGTCTTGAGACTAAATTTCATACAATATATTCTAGTATAAAGTAGCAAAATACCTGACGCATGATTACGTAAAGATTGATTGAACCACCTAAGGACCCGAATGGTGGCGTACTCCCTTGAGACTGAAGTTCATATAACATATTGGTACATAACAGTATAAAGGGGTTAAATGCCTTATGTATGTTTAGGTAAAGATTGATTGTCCTATTTAGGTATCCGAATAGATGCGAAATCCCATTAGACTGAATTTCATATAACATATTGGTACAATACAGTATAAATGTGCTAAATGCCTTATGTATGATTATGTAAAGATTGATGATCCCATTTAGGGATCAGGATGGTCTCCCTTGAGACTGAATTTCATATAACATATTAGTACATTCCAGTATAAAGTAACAAAATGCCTGATGTATGATAACGTAAAGATTGAATGCCCCATTCTGGTACCCAAATTGTTGCAAACTGCCTTGCGACTGAATTGCATATGATATATTGGTATGTAACGGTATAAAGTGGCGAAATGCTTTATGCACGATTACGTAAAGATTGATTGCCCCATTCAAGGACCTGAATGGTTGCAAACTCCCTTGAGACTGAATTTCATATAAAATATTGGTACGTAATAGTATAAAGGGGCTAAATGTCTTTTGTATCATTACGTAGAATGATTAGCCCATTTAGGTATCCGAACTTTTGCGAACTCACTTGAGACTGAGTTTCATACAATATATTGATACGTTCCAGCATTAAGTAGCAAAATATATGATGCATGATTACGAAAAGATTGATTGAACCACCTACGGATCCGAATGGTTGCGAAGTCCCTTGAGACTGAAGTTCATATAACATATTGGTATGTAACAGTATAAAGAGCTGAATGCGTTATATATAATTACTTAAAGATAGGGACCTAAATTGTTGCAAACTTCCTTGAAACTGAATTTCATATAACATTTTGGTACGTAACAATATAAAGGGGCTAAATGCCTTATGTATGATTATGTAGATTGATTAGCCCATTTAGGTATCCGAATTGTTGCGAACTCCCTTGAGACTGACTTTCTGTAATATATTGGTTCGTTCTAGTGTAAAGTAGCAAAATGCCTGATGCATGATTACGTAAAGATTGATTGAAAAACCTACGGACCTGAATGGTTGCAAACTCCCTTGAGACTGAAGTTCGTATAGCATATTGGTATGTAACAGTACAAAGAACTAAATGCGTTATATATAATTACTTAAAGACAGTGACCAAAATGGTTGTGAACTCCTTTGAGACTGAATTTCACATAACATATTGGTACATAACAGCAAAAAGGGACTAAATGCCCCTACTAGCCGATTTGTTTCTGTATTTATATGAAGCTGAATTTATACAAAACCTTCTTAAAGATAAAAAGAAGAACCATTTCGCTAAATTCTTTAATTTAACGTTCCGATATATTGATGATGTTCTTTCACTCATTAATCCGTATTTCAGTGAGTATTTACATCTCAAATATCCCAGTCAACTCGAAATTAAAGATACGAAAGATACAACAGAAACACAGAAGGCCGGCTTCATATTTAGATCTGTTACTCGAAATTGCCAAAGGTTGACGACTGAAAACTAGAATCTACGACAAGCGGGATGATTTTAATTTTCCTATCGTGCATTTCCCATTCCTGAGTAGTAACATACTTTCTGCCCCTGCATACAGTGTATATGTATCTCAGTTGATACGATATGCTAGAGCATTCTCTCTGTGTGGAGACTTCACTAACAGAAGTGTACTAATAACAAAAAACTACTAATTCAAGGATATGAGGAAGAAAGATTGAAATCAACACTTCGCAAGTTCTATGGTCGCCATCACGGGTTGGTTGACCATTATAATGTAACGCGCAACTTGCTTTAGATCTGCTTACATTTTGCTACTTCTAGCACTTCGTCGTCTCATCTTATCTACCAGATTTTACTTATTCCTGACCATGACTTTTATCTAGTGGACATAATTTTTTGCGTATGACGGTTAATGCATGCGTAGCAGGAGACGCTTACCCTGTCGAGGCCCCCGGTCTCACTCCTTATGGGGTTCATGTGATCGCGTTCAATTTGTTTTTCGATATTGGGTATTCCAAACGAATTTATGAATCTGGAATTTCGGTATACTATGCTTCCTTGTACTTTATGTACGATTATGTAAAGATTGATTGCCCAATTTAAGGATCCGAATGGTTGCAAACTCCAATTAGCATGTAACATATTAGTATGTAAAAGTATAAAGGCGCCAAGTGTGTTATTTATGATTACTGAAAGATTGATTGCCCAATTTAAGGACCTTCGTACAACATATTGGGACGTTCCAGTATAAAGTGGTAAAATGCCTGATGCATGATTAGGTAAAGATTAATTGCTCCATTTAGGGAGCTGAATGGTTGCGAACTTCCCGGAGACGGAATTTCATCTAAGATATTGGTACGTAACAATATAAAGGGGCTATGTTATGTAAAGATCGATTACCCCATTTAAGGGCACGAATAGTTGCGAACTCCCTTGAGATTAAATTTCATAGAAGAGATTGGTAGGTATCCGTATTAAGGGGCTAAATGCCCTCTGTATTATTATATTAAGATTGATTATCCCATTTAAGGATTTTAATTGTTGCGAACTCCCTTGAATTCCATATAAAGTATTAGTATGTCCAGTATAAAGTGGCAAAATGTTAGATGCATAATTACGTAAAGATTGATTGCCCCAATTAGGGACCCGAACGGTTGTTAACTTTCTTGAGATAACATATTGGTATATAACAGTATAAAGGGGCTAAATGCCTTATGTATGATTATGTAAAGATTGATTGTTCTGTTTAGGAATCAGGATGGTTGTGAATTCCCGTGAGATTGAATTTCATATAACATATTGGTACATTCCAGTATAAAGTAACAAAATGCGTGATGTATGATTACGATTGAATGCCCGATTTCGGTACCCAAATGGTTGCAAACTGTCTTGAGACTGAATTTCATATGATACATTGGTAAGTAACGGTATAAATTGGCAAAATTCTTTATGCATGATTACGTTAAGATTGATTGCCACTTTCAGAGACCTGAATGGTTGCAAACTCCCTTGAGACTGAATTTCGTATAACATGTCGGTATGTAACAGTATAATGAGGCTCTGCTTATGTAAATATTGATTGCCCCATTAAGAGAACCGAATGGTTGCGAACTCCCATTAGACTGAATTTGTTTCTTTTGGCATTTGTTTCTGCTCTACAACTTTTTCGATGTTGTTTTGGTTTTCTATATTTTCATAAGACATTGTTTGTCGAAATGCGATATTGTGCACCAAATTTGGTATTATTTATTGTTATTGCTACCACTGGGTAGATACCACTGCTAGTGGACCTAAGATCCCCGAGGTACCATCAGCCCAGTTGCTTGTATTTCTGTACTGGCATGAAATTGATGTATGTAATTTTGAATTTGCCGTATTAAAATGTATAAAATTTTAGGAAACTAAGGAGTATCTCCTCGTGCATAGCTCTGTCTTTAGCTGGTTTTTGGCTTTTACTTTTTGATCGTTTTGGTATTTGTTTCTGCTCTACAACCTTTTCGATGTTGTTTTGGTTTTCCATATTTTTAGGCCTCGAGCACAATTGATGAGACATTGTTTGTCGAAATACGCATATTGTGCACTAAATTTTGTATCATAGATTGTTTTTTCACATAACATATTGGTACGTTTCAGCATAAAGTGACCAAATGTCTGATGCATGATTACGTAAGGATTTATTGCCTCATTTGGGAGCCAGAAATATTGCGAACTCCCATGACACTGAATTTCATATCACATATTGGTATGTAACAGTAAAAAGGGGCTAAATGCCTTATGTTTGATTACGCAAAGATTGGTTGCCCCATTTAGAACCATGAATGGTTGCGAACTCTCTTGAGACTGTATTTCGTATAACATATTGTTACGCAGCAATATAATGGGGCTAAAAACCTTATGTATGAGTACATAAAGATTGATTGCCCCTTTTAGGGATCCGAATGGTTGCGATCTCCCTTGAGATTAAATTTCATATCACATATTGGTACGTTCCAGTGTCAAGTTGCAAAATGTCTGATGCATGATTATGAAAAGAATGATTGCCCCATTTAGGGATCCGAATGGTCACTAACTCCCTTGTGACAGAATTTCATATAACATATTGGTATGCAACAGTATAAAAGGACTAAATGCCTCATGTAGGAATAGGTAAAGATCGATTACCCCATTTAGGGACCATAACGGTTGTTAACTCCTTTGAGACTGAATTTCACGTAACATATTGCTAAATAACAGTATAAAGGGGGCTAAATGCCTTATGTATGATTCTGTAAACGTTGATTGCCCCATTTAGGACCCAAATGGTTTGAACTTCCGTTAGACTGAATTACATATAACTTATAGGTACGTTACAAGATAAAGTGGCAAAAGGTCTGATGCATGATTACGTAAAGATTTATTGCCCCATTTAGAGACCCAACTGGTTGCATACTCCTTTCAGAATTCCATATAACATATTGGTATGTATCAGTATAATCGGGCCAAATGCCTAATGTATGGTTAGGTAAGGATTCATTGCCCAATTTAGGGGACTAAATGGTTGCGAACTCCCTTGAGACTGAATTTCATATAACATATTGGTGTGAACAATATAAAGGAGCTAAATGTGCTATGTATGATTACGTAAGATTGATTGCCAAATTTAGGGAACTGAATGGTTGCGAATTCTCTTGAGACTGAATTTCCTATGACGTATTAGTACGTAACAGTATAAAGGGGCTAAATGCCTTATGTATAATGACGTAAAGTTTGCTTGCCCAATTAAGCAACCATAATGGTTGCTAACTCCCTAGTGTCTGAATTTCATATAGATATTGGTATATTTCAGTATAAAGTGGCAAAATGTTTCATGCATGGTTTACGTAAATATTGATTTCCCAATTAAGGGACCCGAATGGTTGTGAACTCCCTTGATATTGAATTTCACATAACATATTGGTACATAACATATTAAGGGGGCTAAATACCTTATGTACGATGATGTAAAGATTTATTGCTCCATTTAGGAACCCGCATGGTTGCGAAATCCCATTAAACTGAATTTCATACAACTTATTGGTACGGTACAGAATGAATAGCCTAAATGCATTATGTATGATAATGTAAAGGCTGATTGTCCAATTTAGGGATTAGAAAGTTTGTGAACTCTAGTGAGAATAAATTTCATATAGCATATTGGTACATTCCAGTATAAAGTAACAAAATGCCTGATGCATGATAACACAAGATTGATTGCCCATTTCGTGACCCGAATGGTTACGAACTCTCTTGAAACTGAATTTCATACATCATATTAGTACGTAGCAGTATAAAGGGGCTAAATGTGGTATGTATGATTACGTAAGATTTATTTCCCTATTTAGGAATCTGAATAGTCGCAAACTCCCTTGAGACTGAATTCCATATAACGTATTTGTACATAACCGTATAAAGGGGCTAAATACCGTATATAGAATACGTAAAGATTGATTTCCTCATTTAGGGACCATAATGGTTGTGAACTCCCTTGAATTTCATATAACATGTTTAACATATTGGTACGCAACAGTATAATGTGGCTAAAAACCTGATGTATGATTGCGTAACGATTATCGCCTCATTTACGTACCCAAATGGTTGGAAACTACGTTCAGGCTGAATGTGATATAAAATACTGGTATATTCCAGTATAAAGTGGCAAAATGCATGATGCATGATTACGTAAAAATTGATTGGCACGTTTAGGGACCCGCATTATTGTGAACTCCCTTGAGACTGAATTTCATATAACATATTGGTTCATAACAGTATAAAAAGAATAAATGCCTTATGTATGATTCATAAAGATTGATCCCCCCATTAAGGGATCCGAATGATTGCGAACTCCAATTAGACTGAATAGCATGTAACATATTACTATGTAACAGTATAAAGGCGCTCAATGCGTTATATACGATTACTAAAAGATTGATTGCCCAATTTATGGATCAAAATGGTTGCAAAATTCCTTGAGACCGAGTTTCATATAACATATTGGTACATAACAGTTTAAAGGGGCTAAATGCCTTAGGTTTGTTTATGTAAAGATTGATTTCCGCATTGAGGGACCCGAATGGCTTCGAACTCCTTTGAAACTGATATTCATATAACATGTTGGTACGTAACAGTCTAAAGGGCAAAATGGCTTATGTTTGATCAGGTAAAAGGCTTGACTGTCTAATACGGCGACCTGAATCGTTACCAACTCATTTTGAAACTAAATTTCATATAACATATTGGTACGTAACAGTATAAAGTAACAAAATACCTTATACATGAGTACGTTAAGATTGGTTGCCCACGCTTGGCACCAGAGTTTTCTGCAAACTCCCTTGAGACTGAATTTCATATAACATACTGGTACGTAACGGTGTCGAGTGCCTGTTATAAGGGAGAAGTAATGCATCTCCGAATTGGTGTACTTTTATATAAAAAAACTAAAAGTAAATATCAGTCAAACCGCGATAGCTCGCATTCGAATGGCTCGAACACCACCCATTTCTCAAACCACTATTTTTGAGTCCCATAAGTGTATTTTCCATATTATTTAGCATCAGTAACTCGAACATTTCTCAAATTAATATTGACGGTCCCTTCGAGTTCGAGCTACTGAAGTTCTACTGTAAATAAGCGCCTATCTCAATTATAATCAACAGTTATAAGCAATAAACCAACAAAGAAAATAAAATAAATGAATATACAGTACAGCGCAAGAAGTTTTCATTCTTGTCTGACGAATTCTCTTTCTTCAATAGAAATTAACAAATTTACATTTGTCTTAAGCATTCCTGATAACTAGTTAACTTGTTTCAAGGTCAGATTATAAAATATGTACATGAAAATGAAAACTTCCGTGTAGGTTAACTTTAGACAGACTCTGTTTAAACCAGACCAGACCAGACTGAAGACAAAGTTTGCCCTCAAGTTAACTCAGAAAGCTGTCTAACCCTTCCTTGTTCTGTCCAGGGAATTGTCTGAAGTTAACTTAAAACCGTAATAATGTCTGGTCCTTAAATTAACTCACTGTTCAGATCATTTCTGCATCCATGTTTAGCCGACGTGCAATGTCATCCACAATGAAACGACAAATTTGACAATGTAAACTTATTTTTATTTTATTCTGTGTTGGCAGTTTTAACTAATGTGTATTCTTAGCTGATATTGTTTTGCATAAATATATCCATGGTTAGAGCCGACAAATTGCAAATATTTTGCATGTTTTGATATCAAATCAGGATGAAATTATCTTTTCACATTTGCATTTGCTTGTTAATTTTCTTGCATGGTTCAAGTACGCTTTTGGTACAATAACTATTTTAATTTTAATTTCAGGTTTACAATGCTTAGGAGGTCAGTGAGGGAAAGGAAGTTTATGCCTGTTATGCCCATTTTCGTTGCAGCATCGAGAAAAAAGACAACTTACTCGTAGCACTGTGGTCAAGACCATAAAGCAATATATACGTCTGCACCTTCTCATGATTTAGAACTAACTACACTGTCAGCTATTCTAGCTATACCTTACACATCCGCATCTTTATTTACATTTTATGCGTATGCATCTGTGCCTACAGCTTGTATGTCTGCATCTGCTGTTACAACGTTACATACCCAAAATCAGAGACAACCCACCAGTTGTAATAATATCACCATACACCATGGCTACAACATGATCAAGAACAACTCACCAGTTGTAATATAACACCAGGTAATATCAATTTGCCCTTCAATAGTTATGCTGTAACATGTACTGTAGATTAAACACATAATATAAATTTGCTAATCGATAGTAACATTGTAATGCATATTGTAATCATATGCAATCACTAATTCACATCTTCAGAAGTTCATCTTTAGAAAACAGAGTATCCTGAGCCTCCTGACTGCATTTTGTAAACATTCTGCAATTCTCGTTTATGGCATATATTCTGTTTGTCACACTGATTATACATTTTGGTACTGAATATTTTTGTTTGAAATGAAATATACAACTGTATGTTTGTGTTTAACATCTGCAATACCCTGGTTGTTCCTGATACATAATTATTTACGAAGTTCTTTGTTATCTACAGTAACAAAGCAGAAGTATTTACAGAAAAAAGGCAAAGCTACAGTAGGAACTAACAAATTAGAAGATCAAGAGAAAGTTATTGTGAATATGCAAAGAAGGAAGTATCTGTTTGATTGTTCCAATATAAAGGATATTGAACTGAAGCAAGTTATTGGTTTAGGCACTTATAAGAAAACACGACTTGGCTACTATGATGGTAAAAAATTAGCTGTAAAATGTCGGAGACTAAATAAATTTCACATATTTACCTCGAAGTGTTTAGAATTTACAGAAGCACCAATATATAAAGAAAGATGTTTTTGCGAATATACCATTAGACTTTTTAAGGAAATTTTAATGTCAGACCAACTAGATTATTCCGGGTTGGTAAAAATGCTTGGATATTGTTTCAAGAGTGCAGATAGGGATTTAGATGATGTAAACAGTTTTGAAAGTATTACTTCGGTATACGAATTTGGAAAACCCATCACTCTAAAGACATTGCTTAAACTACCAGTTGTCAAAAAAGTCCAGTATGCTCTTGATATATCTGGTATTATGCACTTTTTACAGGTATCGCCGTTAGGTTCACTTAAGATGACAGATTATCATCTTAGGCATTTTTTGCTCGTTAATAATTCAATAAAATTGATTGATATAGATGCAATGAATGTCAGAGAACCATCTTGTACAAATTCAGAAGACTGTAAAATAGACCGACGTAATTTTAATATTCCGTGTGAAAAAAATGTTTGTGTGGGATTTAATGCAAAGTATAACATGTATCTTTCATATCGTGTATTTTTTAAACACTTGTTAAATCCATCTTCATTTTCACCGCAAATTCGGTTAAATGTTACACATTTAAATCTGAGACTACAGAACGTAAACATTACTGCATTAGATTTAATGAATTTGTTAGAATTGAATTTTGTCAAATTGCCCTAATTTTTTAAACTTATGTATAATCACTGTGAAAAATGTACCCAATATTTAAAAACCCTAAGACGTATACAGATTACAGGTAATCCGTATTGATGGATGTCTTTCTGACAAATAACAACTCATACCAGATTAATCTAAGGACGATAGACCTAATCATTCTATGTCTGTAAACAAGTAGATATGCACCATCTTATTTTTACATGTAACCATGAGTAGAAATCTTTCTTGTCAATACAATATGACATTCTTAATAATAAAAGCTTCATACTTTTCAAGTCATCTAATGCTGTTGATTAGAAAATATTGCTAAGCATGAAAATAGTTTATGGGAATCACTTTCTACATAAATACTTAAGTTATGTTTCTTCTTGATATTTCCAATAAATTTTAAGTTCAACTTTGATAAAAGGCTGTGAGAAATCAAAGGTGGCAAATATTCTCCTCATATTCTTTGGAAATTTTATGCTGATTCATTGTTTTTAAGACAATATTTTTTGTCAAATTTTACTCAAAAACTAATTCAGTTTCGGTATTAACTACATCAAAAGCAGCAAATGAACACTGTCAAAATAAATAAATAAATAGATAAATAAATAAAAATAAAAATAAATAAATAATAATAATAATAGGATTGTTAACTTTAAATTTAATCACTGAACATTGTAAGCTATGACTTAGGAACATATGAGTTGATTAATGTCAGGCGATATATGTAAATCATTTATGTAGATCAAACCAATTTTTGATCAAAGATGTCTTTTTAACGAATAAAGTATAAATTGTGAACGATTATCCATAATTTTATAATCACCATCGACGTCATTTCCCCAAGTGTTTACGTAAAGTGCACCAACTGAAAAGCTGACGAAAACGTAACTGTAAGGACTACTCTTTCGTTTCAAACGTTTTCAACCGAAAGATATGCTGGTCCATTAAACGTTTTGAATAACCGCCTTTTTTCGTAAATTGTCACTGCGCTATAAGGATTCTGCCGGAAGTAACGTTACTCAGTCATACTGGTCAAACTAGAAAATTGATCAACGTATCCTTGCAGTGAAACTCTAAATGTCGACAAGTCACATTTTGTCGGCTTTACTTCCAAACACATAATAGAAATATATATACATAATTTAAAAAACCAATTTTTCATTACGTATTAATGATGTTCTGAGAATTAAAGTTGGACCTGTTGATACAGCCGTTTTACTTTCAATAAGAAAACTTCTACCTATACGAGGCTTGCGCTCATTTTAGACGAAAAATCAGACGATACAAAGACACAAGAAAATAAAAAGGGTAAAAATCAAATAGTTTTCGTAAAATCTTTTTTTTTATCTCCTTGAAGACTCCATCAATTTGAATTGTTTTTTTTTTTTTTCAAAAATAAACTTGCAAACTATACCTCGTGGCACGTCGTCTTCAGCTGGAAAATTTAAAAATATTGCACTGAACTAGTATTTTTTTTTAATATTATATATCTCCAGTCCGTGGTAGCGTGGAATGCAAGCTGGAATTTTTTGTAATATAGGAATAAGATACTGATTTATAAATAGTTACATTTATTTCCATTGGCTAATTAATATAACTTACTTCAATTGAAGTGTTGGTCAAGTTACAGCATCAAGAATAAAGGATGTAGTATATGTATCATTCTGGTTTAGGCATAGCCGTGTACTACACATGAGCACAGTATTAACAATAATAGGGTAATAGGTGAAAATGTTATTCAAAACTTGAGAAAAGAGGCTCCTTTCAAGTACAATATTTTTAACTATAACTAAAGAGCTTAAGAATCTATTTTTTTACATAAAAAAATTGGGTGTCATCTCAAAAAAGGAATAAGAACTTTTTTTCCAGTAATATTCATTATGAAAAGCATTCAATCTATCTGTTTTTCAGCCGCCAACAATTCCAACAGAAAGTTTTACATATGAAAATAATACAGATGACACTCCAATTTCAACGAAAAATGTTCCTTTTGTAAAGACAAAAACACAAACAGTAACTTATGAAAAAGATGGCTATCCATATGAAACAGAAGATGGAATTCTCATAAGTTCACAGTCCCATAGTACACGAACACAAACCATTGAAACTACCACAGTAAGTCGCTCTTTTTTCATCACAATATCAGCACACTGTGGTTCCTTATATTACTAACAAAATATTATACACCTTGTCAATAGAGCATGTAATTCTGAAGATATAATATATAGTACCACATGTTTAAAGATGTATGATTCATTTACCAAAATGAAGTTGGCCTTCTTTACTGAACCAGTAGTCAGACCTTTTCCAGCAGTAAAATTATAGGGAAAAGTTTTTATGATGAATACCGATATATGGTATATAGTCTTCAAAATTGCTTGCTCTATTAAGCTTTCTGTAAAAAACTGTTAGAATGAAATTTATTTAAAAAAAGTATCTTGCCTTTGTTAGTTTTAGTGTTCCAGATTGAATACATATTATTTGTAGTTTATACCTATAATACTGTGAGGGAAA
The DNA here is from genome assembly GCA_028566555.1 of Lithophaga nigra. NCBI lineage: Eukaryota > Metazoa > Mollusca > Bivalvia > Mytilida > Mytilidae > Lithophaga > Lithophaga nigra. Next base: position 1,068,945 of record JAOXYJ010000001.1, read on the forward strand.
AAGTTTCATCTGAAATTACACTAAAAAGTACCTGTCAAAAAATAGTGTTAGCAGTATTGACTTTAGGTTTAATAGAGTTATCTTCCCTTGATATCATTGTCATGATGGAACACCAAAACTGACAGCTTTGTAATCTCTTTTTGCAGCAGATGTATCTATATTACCTCATAGAAAGATAATGTATCATTTAAATAGATAAAAGAACTATGTACCTGAAATTTGTTATTGCCGTTACTGTAATATATGAATGAACACAATTACATATTTTATAGCTCAGATTTAGATTTGAACTCAGCTAATATAATTTTGTAATTAAAGCATCTAGCAGCTGCTAGAGGAAAGTAAAATCAAAACGAAATGTGTAAGTGGTAGAAATATTTCTCTAAATTCCCTCATCTTAAAATTTTTGATCTCTTCCGTCATATTAAAAAGACCAACTATAATGATTGTGTAAATATTAGTTCAAACAGACTGAATTATACTGTTAGCATTCATTGCAGAAGAACCGCTTAGATTTTAAATTAACTTGATAGGAATAAGTCAGATTGCTTTCAATCAAAATTCTGTTAGCTATCCATATGAATAATTCAAGTCTCCTTCAGTGAATATTGTTAACTTGATACACAAAAACTATCCTGAGTCATAAAAGAAGATTTTTATCACAACTCTGTCTCTTTTTTGATATACATATATTCGGTCACGATCATGAACACTTTATTCATAATATTAAACTGATGTTTTCTTTTTAATTTCAGTATAAAACAGAAAAAGATGGCAAGATAGAAACAAGGGTGGAGAAAAAGGTTGTGATAACAGACGAGGGTGATGATGATGACATAGATCACGATGATGTAAGATTTTATACTTGCCACAGTATGGCTGAAATATTACATCATAAAATATCAGTACTTTACATAGGATAATAAATTATACAGAAGTGAAGTACACAAATCTACTTCTGTGTTTCTTAAGACCTTGTGGAGATATAACAATAAACAACAGAAATATCAAGTTTGGTAGAGGATAAACTTGATTAAAGGGAAAAATTTTATGTCTCTTCAAATTTAAGAATTCTGAATTCTGTGGAAAACAAATAGAATAGATTTGAACATGTTCACAGTCAAATGTAAATCATAACTATGTCTTGTATACAATATAATCATTATATTTTCCTGTGTACCTATTCATGGAAGTGGAAAGTGAGCAAAGTCTTGGACTTGGAATTCTCCTTTAACCCTACTATGACAATTTTAAAATTTTAATATGTAATATATCAATAGTTTTTTTGGGATATTCAGAGTAAGTTTATACCTCAGGCAATGGCATTAATGAATGTCTGTCTTATCAGAGTTTGAAATTGATTTTGAAAACATAAATATTAAGTAGATATGGTATTAGACTAATTGATGTTATTGATACTTTCCAGCTGTTAGCAGAAGCCATCCGTTCAGTAACAGAAATGAATCCAGATTTATCGGTAGAAAGAATAGAATGTATGCGACAGATTGAAGAAGTTGAAAAATAGAACCCATTATCATAATAGGTAAAGATCGTACTGTTTTCCTTGTAACAAATTAAGATCAGTTTCTTACTTCCTCGCTTTAAAAAGTATGTGATGTAGTTGTTATCTGGTTAAATGGCTGTCCATCTGTAAATGTAACACATTGGTCATTAAATTTTGAACTGGAAAAAATCTACTTCTTGAAATGTTTTGTGATAATTTGCCGTGTTGACTTATTGATAGAAATGACTGTTGCTGGAGCCAGTATCATTTCAAAATACTGTTAGAAAAAGTGAAAAACCAAATGTTTTAAAACAAAAACACATTATTATTATTATTATAAAGGAATGGCCAAAATTGCACGCACCTTTCTCTATACTGACCGTTGGCATTATTTTCAGCAGGTATTATTGAAAAAAACAATCCATAGTTGATTTTTAACAGAAGGAACTAATTATTGTTGTATATCTAACTAGAAATTTAAGACTACAATCTGTATGAAATTTGAAACAATGCCCGTTAAAATACTTGAGAATGTAAAAATAAAGGCCTTTATCTTCATAAATGAAGGACAGTAGTGCCACAGATTTCTTGTTCATTTGATATATATGATCTCAGATTACTTACTTCATGTAATGGGAAGGCTGCTGTATATATATCATCACTAATCATCTTGTTGACTCCTGAAATTGATGTAAATTATTTTACAAACATTACCCATTTGTATTCTATATGATAATACACTGAATGACAGCACAAATGAAGAACCAATTCAGAAGTTTTTCATTCCTGGATGTTACTATTCTTGTTCATAGTGGAGGTCAGTACCAAGGATGTTGACTCTGTACAGAGTATTAAACAATTTATTAAAATGAATTTAATTATAAAAAGAGATATTGCTTTAAAATAATTTTTTACTATGTTTGATGAAATGTTAGTGGTACAATCACATGTGACCTACATTGTACCTACGGCATGATATGACCAATACAATTCAACAGAAATTCACCAAAAAACCGATATTTATAAAAAAAAAATATGGCTACATGGAATTTAATCCAAAAAGGTGCATAAAAATTCATTGACAAAAGTACAAGGATCCTTCCAAAGTACATGATCCAGTTTTTTATTGTGAATTATATTATCTTAGCTTTAGTTTTTAGTAGGGATGGCAGCGATTACTCGGTTAACCGTCGGAAAAAGTTGAGAAAATTTTGAAAATATGTCTATCGTGCGACTGTAACTCTCTAATTCATAAAGTACAAGGAAGCGTAGTATACCGAAATTCCAGATTCATAAATTCGCTTGGAATACACAATATCGAGAAACTAATTGGACGTGATCGCATGAACTCCATAAGGAGTGAGACCGGGT
>JAOXYJ010000001.1:1082177-1096559 GCA_028566555.1 Lithophaga nigra
AGTAATTTCCGCGTAATTTACGATCTAAAAATTTTCCCACGCTGATACACACGATTTGTCTAGACGGAATATTCCAAGTGCTATTCTTTCGAAGAATCGTGTAGTCAATATGGCAAAAGCGATCCATTAACATAAATTGTTAAAAATACTTGTAAGAAACTATTGTTTTGAAAATTTGACACGCATTCGAAGATAATCTTTCTAAGAAATCTTTAGGACCCTTACAGACAACTAAAAAGTCAATAAAAAATACAAGGTATTCTATGCATTAAAAAAGGGTTTTCATTGGTCGAGATACTGTCACATTCTAAACACTTCTCTTTGTTTAGCAGATTTTTAGAAACCAGTTAAAACCCCAACGTCATATATTGCAAGCTCTGACAAAATATGTATGAAATCCACAGCGTTAAGTGCATGTAATTTTCCCGAGAAAATGTAATACTGTTCAACTTGACTTACGATTTAATGTTTTATGGCAAAAACAGAATTGCTGGTCTTCGCCTTTCCACCAAAAATATAAAACATTACCGTACTTTAATTTTTTCGATTTTGGTGTTCTGTGGAAAAACAATCCCTTACACGAAAAATTTAATTAAACAATTATTGCATCTTAGTTTGTTCGATATGATGTTTTATGAAGCACCTGCAGGTCAATAATACTTATATCAAACAAAAATAATAAAAAACGATTGTGAGATTCGTACCTATTTCGTAGCTACTTTCAGACATAGAACTATGATGAAATTGTTGTATGCTTTCAGACCGTATATCACAAACTACGTGATTCTTGGAAAGTGTAGCCTTTGAATTCTTAAAACGCGGAACCTGCATCCATAAAGGACAGCCAATAAAATAACATAATTTGTATAACCTTGCATTTCCTAAACGTTTTATTTAGTAAAATGTTTTTAATGCAATCTTTGCAACGTGAGATAAATGACGCATATATTTAGTAAATGTTGAAATTCAAAAGAATTTTTTCTAGAAACAAGATATGATTATAATCTGATGATTATAAAAGTCTCCCAAACGAAGATAATTTATGGCCCTTTTTGACATGTTTTTGTGTATTGTTCAGAATTCTTGGACAACATTGTAATTCACGTGAAACAACACATTAAAATGGAGGATACTTCTATTTATAGTAACAATGACAATAAAAATTTAAAGAAATTCCTATCTGTAGTAATGGTGGACAATTTGGATGGAGAGAGTGGTCATGAGATATATTTTTGAAAGGGGACAATCAAAGACCATTCTGGTCCAGTTTTGTTCAAACTGGACCAGTTCCAGAGAAGATTTATGAAGATACATGTACATGAATGAAGAGCTAATGGTGAACAGAGGGACAACAGATGCCAAGTGTTGCAAAAAGCTCAGTGTGGTATTTTAGGACAGGGTTTTATGTTTATAATCCCATATCCTTTATTATGTTTTTTCTTTTTGTTTTTTGGTTTTTTTTGTATAAAAGAAATGTTACCTCAGTTGAAATAAATCTGTACAACATCGTGGAAGCTATAATATATAGGAATAACACAACATGTAGGAATGTTCTGCAAGTTCTTCACCAGCACTAAATCCAGGCAGCTACCAGACTCTGTAGTCATTTGTTGCACTATCTGTGTGTATCCAAAGTTTGTGAAGGTATCAAGAATTCTAGGTTGTTCCCGGAAAACACTGTCATTGAAATCTCCAACAATAACCACTGGTAATAATTCTTTATCTACTTCCCCTAGTAGGCTATTTAAATTACTGCAGAACAGCTGTAGAGGATATACTGGAGGTCTATAAATGTTAATTAGTAGTAGTTCCGTTGGCTTGTCAATAACTGTAGCCATATATTCTATGTTCATAGTTGAAAATAATTTCTGAGAGAAATGTACGTCCTTGTGAATGAATGTAGCAACTCCTCCTCTTTCTGCTGATGCAAGCGAACTGTATGGTGAACATCTTGAAGTGTAGGCCTCTGATCTTGATTTCGAACATGGTATAAAGTTGGGTAACACTGATGGTGGTATATAGCTATTCTTCTGTAACCATGTTTCATTAAAGCATACGATATCAGAATGCTGAAGACATTTTGCCGCTATTATATCATCTTTGTGTGGTATAAGTCCCTCAGTATTGTGGAAAGCCACCGTCAATGAATGTTTAACAGACGGCTCCTCTGATATATTGACAGGTAAGAATGGCTCCATTGAGTCAAGAGCTTTCGTTATATCTTCTGAAGCATAAATTACTTTAGGATCAAAGTCTATTATGTGTAATCCTTTCAGTGATGATACCCTGCTTAGGGCTACATAAGCCATTCCTGGTGCAAATGTCTTTTTCAGAGAAACAACGATTTCTTTCACTGTCATTCCCTGCACTTTGTGGATAGTGGCTGCCCATCCCAGTCTAAGAGGTAGCTGCTTTCTTGTAACATTCCTACCATGTAAAGGTTCTTCAATTGGAGATATCCGAACAGATTCGTTTGGTGTATGTTTTGTTGATGCCAACCTGGATATATGTTTCTTGCCAGTATGAGGATGGTCAAACTTGACATAAACTGCTACAATTTCATCATTTCGTTTTTTTTCTATGCCTGTTATGGTACCAAATGCCCCATTAACTAAACCATCATCTGTGTCGATGTTACGGACCAACATAATTCTAGCACCAAGTCCAAGTTCAATGATGTCTTGCAAGTCTTCTGACGCATATGTGGAATATGGTTCACCTCTTTCTAACGACTGTCCTGTTACTGAACTTTTATAGAAATCCTTAGCTTTAGACTGTACAGTCTGATGGCAAATAGCTTTGATCATGTGTTCATTATGTGTGTTGACTTCTTTGTTTGTTGGGAAGATATGTAATACATTTGCAGAAGTTTCAGGAATTTTCCAAACAAATACGGATGATAAAATAGACAAATCTTGTTCAGAGAAAGGTTGTCCTTTAACATGTGTTCTGATTCTGTTGAGTAAAAGTGCGAACTGTTCATCATCTTTTTGTCGCATAATTTCTGTTAGTGTAGCAATTTTGAAGATAGGATTCCAAAGATCAACCAAAATGGAACTGATGTCTCTGTATAAAGGTGAAGCTCTGACTGGAGGCAGCTGATAAAAGTCTCCAACAGCAAGTATAGTTATGTTTCCAAAATATCTTTTGCTCTGTTTGATTTGAGACAATCTACCATGAATGTATGAAAGTAGTTTATGGTCAACCATTGAGATTTCATCGATAACAAGAATTCGAAGGCTTTCATACTTTGTTCTTAGGCTGTTTACTAAGCTTTCTCCTAATGGTTTGTAAGGCAATCTGATACCTTTATTGATTGCGAAGGCAGAATGGATAGTAACTCCTTGAATATTAAAGGCAGCTGTTCCGGTAGGTGCTGTAAGAAGGACGGATGTGGCATCTGGAGACGTAGCTGATTTGGAAAGGATTCTGTTAGCATCATGGTAGATGCACTGGACCAGATGAGTCTTCCCTGTACCTGCTCCACCGGTGAGAAAAAGATAGAATGCTTCAGGATTTTTGTTCAGGTTAACATCAATACACCATTTTCTGATCTGATAAAAAATTTCTTGTTGTTTTTCATTCAGTTGCCTCATGGATTTTTTTATCTGATTTAAAGAAATTTTTGGTCTTTGGAGTTCTGTTTGATGACTGAAATGGTTTGTGTTTTCACTGAATATCTCTAACTCTGGTAGTTCTTCATGTTCTTGAGGTAGTTGAACAGTTTTCTCCATTTCTGACTCTAACCTTTCTGCTTCTGCTTCTGGAGCTATTTGTGCACAAGCATCTTGCTGAATATTCCCCTCCTGCAAATCTCCTAAAGCCTTTTCTAATTGTTCTGGATCAGTTTCATATTTCTTTCTATTTGCATTGATGACATCTACAACCTTTGATCCATCCTGCAAAATTCCAATTTTCACGAAGTCCTCATATTTGAGGAAGTGCTCTGGCTTGACGTCTTGATTTCTATAAGGTAAGTATAATTGAAGTAGAGTCATATAATACTCCTCTGTTGCCTTTTCCTTGTTAAATCTGGGATATCTTATGATATTTTCATTTCCTTGACGTTTCTGTTTGATGAATCCTAAATTATTCTGTAATTCATAGACAGGTAGCATTTTTGAAGATTTGGGTTTTTGAGAATTTGGAACAATATTGTACAGTGATACAAAATCTGCCAAGCACATGTTGTCAAATTTTGGTTGAGATGGACGTGCAAAATACTTTTCAAATATTGTAGTCATCCATATATTTTCATCCTCATCCTTTCTAGATCTGATTATATTAATTGGAAGACTCATTTTCAGAGAGTTGGCGCCAGTAGGTATAAATATCACATTTCTAGAGCAATCCTTCAATTTCATGCTGCAAACTCTATAGACTGCCTCCTGTGCTGAGATTTCCCTATTGTTCATATAAACTTGTCCAATTTTCTTCATAGTTCCTGCTGCATCCTGGTTTCCTTCTACAGCTTCTTTCTTGGCACTAAGAAGAAGTTCACTCATTTCACCTTCTGATTTACTTATGTAGGATAAAATGTATGCAACACAGGAGTAAACATCAGTTACATACTGAATGTCCATGTTGGCATTCCAGGCTGTTAAAAGATACTGGTTATAATTGTTCACCCACATGTCTGGAAGGTTCCTCTTATGGTATACGACATTTTTTGTTGTTACAGTTTCTAAACAATGTTTGTATTCTGGATATGTTGTACCGGCCAGTTTGAGAAGAGTATCTAAAGTGAGATCTGGCAAGGAATCATATGCAGAGATAATAGTCCATATATCTTTAAGTATGTGTTTTGCAGATCTTGCCGGCTTACATATTTCATCTAGTTCTTCAGCTGTTGTAGGTTCTTTAACTTTTGAGTTGTCTTCATCAGTTTCTGGCCTTGCAATGAATGTATGGGATATCGGAGGTCTAGGGAAGTTGAACCTGCATGTTGTTGAATTTTTCTTACACGATTTTGTATGACTGCGACTATGCATTTGTACAGATGTAACAATATCATGAAGGTCAGGATTTTTGTCTTTGTTAGGTAATTGACAGGTTATGTGTTTATTGACAAATCTGCAGATGTCTTCATCACTATCCTTACTGAACTGAGGTGCACCTTCAATCCATACCAAGCAGTGGATATGGGGAGAACCCCTTTGCTGGACCTCTGTCCTGAAGAAGAAGTCTTTAACTTTTCCTATTGGTTGTGCTGGTGACAGTAAGAGATTAGAGAATAAAGACTTCACTCTATGATCAAATAATCTAGCGCACATAACAGGGTTATCTTTTATAAGTTTACATTTATCAGTCCATTCAAGTTCAGAAAGTTTTCTCTTGTCCCGACTCACTGACAACAAAGTATTTATGACATCATCCCAACGAGTTTCTCCAGCAGAGAATGTCAGAAAAAATGTAGGAATTCCAATCTGTCTAATGGTAGCATACAAGTCTTTCATTGTTCTTTCCCAGTATGGAGGAGTTCCACGAACTGGTTGGAGGAATCGGTAGCCAATATCAGATTTCAAGATCTGTTTTAAATTGTCAGACTTTGTTAGCATGGAAGCATTTATTTTCTTCCCATCTTCAGTAGTTTGCTTCCCTTTACGAAGGGCTATGGAAATATTTGATGTCACATTTGTGATTTCAGTCACATATTGAGAAAAATATGAACTGACTATCTGTGGCAAATCTTGTGTCTGCAGAAAAAAGTCTTGCATTAAAATATTTTGACGGTGTTAATTTGGTTTGTCTATCCATGGAAAGTCCATATTCTCCACTGGGATGTAAATGTGGAAATGCCATTGCATCAATGCCTTCTTCCTTAAATATGCTTTTTGGAGTTTGATTTTCTCCTGGAGCTAGGCAAAATATTTTATCAGTATCAAGAACTTCTTGGCCAAGGTCTATAGGTTGTAAGCATGTCTCTATGGGATAAGCAGCAATATCTTTGTGATCATTGTCAATATCCTGATCAGTTTTGTTTTTGTTCTCACTCATTGAAGTTAATGCATTGTTCTCACCATCTTCATCAAGATCTATGTCATTATCTTCATTGTCCTCACTCTCAATGCGATCTTCACTAAAAATCAGATCTGTATCATCTTCATCACTATACCATAAGTTCTGAAGTTTCACATCTGTATACCATTTATTATTTTTAATAAGGTACTGAACTGCTTCCTGTACGTTACTTGGATTGATCCATTCATATTGATGATGGCCTTTATATTCTAATTTCCGCTTGAGTTTAACTTTTATCAACTGAGCATCATTTATTGGTCTAGGCAGTGTAGAAGTGATGCTGTTCAGGTCGGATGGTACATTGATACAAGGTCCTTTTACTCCTCTTTGTCCTCCTTTAGGTAAAGACAGAATTTTCATGAAAGGAATGCGTAACGCAACAAGTTGTTTTTCAAGGTCATTAAGTTTCTTCAGCTCAGGTGGAATTTGCTCTAAATTAAGGCCATTTGCATGAGCTTGTGGTGGCATAATGTTTGCTGATAAATGGCGATGGCATGTAAAGCAAATCCACTCTTTAGATTTTTCACATTTTGGTTTGCAGTATTCATTACATTTATGTATGTACTTCCCAATGATACATTGTGTTGCCATTTCATTTAAAATGCCATTGTTACCATACTTTGATCTGTCACATTTCTTCACTTGACTTTTGTACAAGGAACGAATACAAACTGTGCAAACATATACCGGCATGTCCTGAATGCTTCTTTGAAATTGTTCTATTGCTTTACAAACTGACCTCCTATTCAGTTTCTTTTTTTCTCTGACAGAGTCATCATTGTGGTACTTCTGCTTCAGAAAGGTTTTCAGTTTACTCCTAAACAGTGGATCTGATGAATATTTCTTTACAGATGCAGCTCGTAAATTTTTACGAAAGGAGTCATAACGTCTGTACTTTGTCTTTGAAGCAGATTTCACTTTTTCTCTAAAGGTTGCATTGTCTTTGTACTTTTTGGAAGATTCAAATTTAACTCTGCTTTGGAATTCAATATTGTTTTTATACTTTGTTACTGAAAAAACTTTTATCCTCTGTCTGAAAATTGGATCTGTTGCATATTTCATCACAGAACGCATTTGCTTAAGGAGTCTGTAGTTTAAATTTGTCCTGTATCTTATTTTATCATTCTTCTTCTTGTTTTGTCTGTATAAAATGTTTGTGCTATATCTTATTCTGTCACTCCTTTTCTTGTTTTCTCTGTACAGTTTGTTAGTGCTGTATCTGAGCCCGATATTCCTCTTCTTGTTTTCTCTGTACAGTTTGTTAGTACTGTATCTGAGCCCGATATTCCTCTTCTTGTTTTCTCTGTACAGTTTGTTAGTGCTGTATCTGAGCCTGATATTCCTCTTCTTGTTTTCTCTGTACAGTTCGTTAGTGCTGTATCTGAGCCTGATATTCCTCTTCTTGTTTTCTCTGTACAGCTCGTTAGTGCTGTATCTGAGCCTGATATTCCTCTTCTTGTTTTCTCTGTACAGTTTGTTAGTGCTGTATCTCCTATCATTCCTCTTTTTGCTTTCACTGTTTGAGCTATGTCTTATTTTATCACCTGTCTTCCTCTTTTTCCTGTATAATTTCTTCCTAATGTTTGCTTTGTTCTTTTCATTTCCCTTGAATACTTTGTTTATGCCATAGTCCATTCTAGCGTTATCTCTTGCTTTAGTCTTTTTATTTTCTCTGTAGACTGTGTTTGTGTTGTACTTTTGTCTAGCATTATTCTTGTCTTTAGCATTTCTTATTTCATTCCTTCTTTTTTCGGTTTCTTTATGAATTTGATCACAAAGATATGCTTTTAGTTTTGATGGGAAAGTCTGCAATACAGGTTGATTACTGGTGCTAAGGACAACATCATAATGATTTAGGTTTCGGTGATAAAGATATATTCCTCTATCATCTGAAGGGGTAACTGTCCTGTGTTTAAGCCAAACCCAATGCACTCCTGACTTTGTATAAATGTAGATATCTGTCTGCAGCATGTGACTTGCGGTAAAAATTTCAACCTCAGTTGCCCATGTTCTTAATTCTCGCATTCTAGTACATAGCAAGTAGTTATTCACATCACCATTATACTGTAGTGGAAGAAAACTCTTCAATTCATTTTGGTGTTGCATTAAGTAATCACAAATTTTCCCTCTAATTAATTGATGGTATCTTTGATGTCCACAAATAACATAGGATAAGGCTGAGAAAAAGCAATTTCCATCGGCAGTTATAGTTTGACATGCGACTGGTTTAGCCAACTGAAGAGAAGATATGTTATCTGTTGTTATTTGTTCAGTACTCTGTCTACTTGTTGAGGGTAATTGTAACAGTGATGAAGCATGTTGTCTCCATGCTGTATTCACTGGGAAGAATACATATGATGAGGCAATCTGTAAACAGAAAAGAAAAAAAATCATTTTTTATGTATAACAGTGTACCCCGGTAATTTCTACAGCAATTTTTTAAACTTAGACTTTTGCACATATTGCACATCTCTTTTGATTTGAAACTTTCATCACATACCATGATAGAGAACTGAATATGTGGAAGTTTGGCTCTGTTAAAACTATTAATATCCACAACCATTTTCTCAGAAAATACCTATATCAAGGAATAAACACGTATACAAACCAAAAAAAAAAGTAATGAAAAATTGTTAAAAAAAACAAAAAAAACGGAAATTACAGTTTCCTTTCCATATCTTGAGTTTGGCTTTGCCAAACGATCTGAAGTGTGCACATGTCTGCTTTTGATCAATTTCAATCTTATCATTCCACAGTTAGACCCATTTATGGAAAAAAATACTAGACTTTTTGGTTTCCATTTGATAACTGGAGTTTGACTGAACAAAACAATATGTACTCTGAAACTACTCAAGACAGGTCCGGTCGAATTTTGAGATTTTACTTTGTGGATACTAGAGATATGTTGGGGGCCAGGTCATCTGTGTCCTTCCGAAATTGTTCTTTTACCCCGGTAATTTTTTTCCCAAATTCCTTTGCAGCTTTTAGTTCAAACTTGTCCCTTCTAGTATCATGTTGTCAATGAATATTTGTTGAGTCGTAAACTTTATTAAAAACAAAGTCATAATATTTCCTTCGTATGAAACAAATACTACATAAGCTTTATTCCTCAATATAATAAATAGCATGGTAATTATTCTGTTGGAACAAATATTATGTAACACTTTGTAATATGAATGATTTTCATTAATTTCTTGTGCTCTACTTTATTACCAACATAAAATGCAATTGGTTTTATTGGTCAGTTTTGGCTTCAAGGATGAATCTGAACAAATATAGTTCTACATTTTGCAACAGATGGATTTACTTATTGACTGATTAAACAGTCTCAATGCGACTTTCAGCAGTATTTTTGCTGTATAATAATGTTTAATTTTTTGTAGCAGAGACGGCCAGAGTACCTGTTTTGTTGCTGTACAAAGCAGGGCTCAAACTTGCACTGTAGATGCGATAGGCTAATGTGACTGTACACATAGGAAAATGAATGGAATAGCCATAATAAAGTACCATTTTGTTAAATTGCATCTATATCTATCATGACAATTTCCCAGAGTATTACTTGTCAACAGATACTGAAGTTTACATTGTTGTATTTTGTAAAATAATAATACATTCTCTCTAGATTTGTGCTTCCGTAGTTTGTCTTTCTTTCTTTTGAACCTAGAATTAGTTCTTGCCATTCTTGAAATATTTTCTGAAATATAAATCAGTTTCTATACACTTCTATACCAGAGCACCTGGTCTATGCTGCTGTTTTTCAAGTGGAGTTCAAGATGCTCATTTCGTTTTTAGTTTTGTATGGTGATCTTTTTGGTTTTTGTGTGTTCCTCATCATGTGTCTTTGTTTTCTTGGCTTTGTGTTTGCCCCTGGATTTTCGATGTTTGATTATCCCTCGAAACCATCGTTTTCTCCGACTTCTCTTTCTATATCCAACCTGGATGTGTACATTTTTTCTTATTCATGTTATCCAATTTGGATTACAGTCTTATTCATTATCATTGAACTTTGTGTAAGTTTTTGTACCGTTATTTGATACTGTCATGACTGTAATATTCTGCATATGAACATTTACATCTAAGTTATGTGCCTCCTAGGCAGTGTTGGTCTTTAGCATAAGCAAGAAGTGTATGCATGATGGCGTACGTCAATCATTTTGCAAATAACATTTAGTATAATAGCAACATTAATGTTGACTGTAGACAAATCACAAGGTAGTCTTCATTGGTCGTTACAATACGAAAGCACATTTCAACACTGAGGTAATTCCATATTTATTATTATTAGGTCTTTCCATTTCCTTATGGAAAGACCTATTGACATTCTTCTGATTATTTTTTTTATTTTTTTTTTTATTTTTCCGCCAACTTTTCGAAGTGTCGTGAAGTTTCATTTTACAATATATGTTTGCGAAACTTGGTATATGATATCGGGCACCCATAAACTTTTCGAAATCATGTGAAGGGGGAGTTAACTCTTTTCCGTTACGGAGTTATCTCCCCGAACACCGTAAACCTTGTTACGACTACTCCTCTTTAACCGTAAAAGATATCGAAACAAAACCTTTTGCATATTGTTCGGTGACTCATTGCGGTGAATCTGTACATTTGGGTCGAAGGGATCTGACCCCTCCTTATAGGAGTTATTGCCCCTTATATTCTTGATATAGGTGATATATACCTAGAACTCAGTAATTTTTAGAGATATTGACTTGGGACCTTCACCATGGGTCTTTATGACCTTTGACCTTGACCAAGGTCAAAGGTCAAGGTCATCTTAAAATTTTTGATTTTATGGTATTTTGGAGCGTTTTTCACCATTTTTCAACTATTCGGAGTGTTTATTATTGCGAAATGAACATTTAAGTGATACGGAACTCTTTGTAGGTCTGGTAAAGGGATGTAACTCTCCGTAGTGTAGTCGTATCCCCTTTTATACTTGCATTTGCATATATATGCCTAAATCTCAATAACTATTAAAGATAATGACTTTGGGTCTTCACCGTAAGGTCACATGACCTTTGACCTTGACCAAGGTCACAAGGTCAAAGGTCAAGGTCATCTAATTTTTTTCATTTTTTTCGCATTTCGGAGTGTTTTCAACATTTTTAAACTGTTCGAAGCATTTTAAAAGGGATTTAAGAATTTCTTGATGGAGTTATTGCCCCTGTTTTACTTGATTTTGCAGATATATGCCTAAATCTAAGTAACTATTAAAGATAATGACATGGGGTCTTCATTGTAAGGTCCCATGACCTTTGACCTTGACCAAGGTCACAAGGTCAAAGGTCAAGGTCATCAATTTTTTTTTCCATTTTTCATGTTTTGAAGTGTTTTGAACATGTTTCAACTGTTTGAAGTACTTATAAGGGGATTTAACAATTCATCAGTGGAGTAATTGCCCCTTTAAATCTTGATTTTGCATATATATGTCTAAAACTCAATAACTATGAAAAATAATCACATGGGGTCTTAATTATGATGTTCCATGACCTTTGACCTTGACCAAGGTCACAAGGTCAAAGGTCAAGGTCAAAGTGAAATTTTTCATTTTTTGATATTTTGGTGTGTTTTTCAACATTTTACAACTGTTTTAAGTATTTTTGAAGCCTTTTCGTGATTTTGGAAATGGAAAGACCTATCAATTGTTCCGGAACAATTGACCTCCTAGTTATTATTTTTTTTATTTTTTTGACATTCATCTGTAAGTATATCATTGTTATACAGTGATTCTCGTCGCAAGATTTTTATGATTTCTCCATTTGTTAAGTGTGTAAATATATTGAACCGTCATCAAAATTTGATCTTGGTCAGTTTTGCCTATTCTGCTGAGGTGCCTCTTTAATTCACTATACTTGCTTTTCATCATAATAACTACCTACCTAACTTTAGTATCTTTTTTTTAGGTTTTTGTCACAGCTTTGTCTTTTTGATGCTCTTAGGACAGTTCCTAAAAAAAAAAAAACTTTATTTCAAAACTACTTAATAACTTAATGTGTATAACAATACTGTCTAATAAAACAGATTGGCTTATCTGCATCTGTATAACAAATGATAAAGAAAAACCAGTAGAATTAATACTGTAAGGTAGAAAAAGTTCAGGTTTTCATTTTCTTCTCTTCTGGTTCTTCACCTTTGACATCATCTGTAACCTGTGTGGACTGTGATGCAGATGGACCAGGAGCAACAGTATCAGATTCTGGTACTGTTGTCTCTTTATTATCATCTTGTGAGGATAATAAGGAATCATCTAATTCCTCAGTTTCGTATGCATACAATTGCTTTTTCAAATTAAAGTTTTCTTTCAATAACTCTGACAACTTTTTCCTAGACTCTTTTTGTGTTTTCTGAGTTTCTTTTATAGCTGCTTGTAAGGCATCTGCATCCTCCTGCAACTTCTTCCCCATTTGTAAGATATCATTAATTGTTGTACCAAAAAAAGCAGCATGATCAGCAGGTACTCTTTTTGAGAACTGGGAGAAGCATCCCTGGAGCTGATAACCTTTAGCTTTCAAGTCTTCCGACATCTTCATCATATTGTTGTACGTTTGCTGCATAGTGATACTTTGCTGCATAGTGATACCTATTTCCTAAAAACAAAATGTATATACAGCAAATGTTTATAGCAAATGAAGGCAGAGTGTGCCCATAGGGACACAGATGCCCCGCCAGTTGAACCCTGTACATTGAGGGACATTGTGGACTGACAGTTGATGGTTGACACATTATCATGGTGGACTGACTATTCATGTTGGACTCACAAATTATATTGGACAAAATAAACATACTTCCATAATGTTGTCACCATTCAACTTGGGACATCATGTTTACTATATTTACCAAATATTATTGAAATCCGTGAAAGGTGAAATTTTTGGCTGGAAAATGGTGTTTTGAAAATTGCTGTTCCTTATTAATTTTCGTTATCGTCATTCAACTCGGGATATCACTTTTACTATATAAACTAAATATCATTGAAATCCATAAAAGATGAAATTTTGAAGGTGGCCATCTTGGATATAGTGTACGGTTGCCAAATATAAATTGAAACTTGACTATCAGAGGACCATTGTGGTCAAGTTTGGCGTAAATATTATGAGTTTTCTGAGAATGACAGATGTCAAAGTGTGACAAAAGCTCACCCTGGCCTTCAGCCAGATATACAACAAAAATCCAACAGCATTTAAGTATTATAGTAAGACTTTATGTCATGACTACCAAAACAGAAATTACAGAATGTTAAAAACTGGTTGATACGATTATATGCCAATTTCATTACATTCTGATAAGGTTAAATCTTTGGTGGAGGAAAGTGGTCAGATAAGGTTGGTGATGAGTGGAGGAAGAAACAGTGATGATCTATTGATGAAGATGCATCAATTTTGCCACTTCAACCCACTTTTGTTATGTTACAATTTTTTTAATACAAGTAATGATATTAATTAGAACTTGGGAAATGTTCATGTTGAGAAAATTAATCATTACAGTTATAAGGGTACATATATAAAGTTTCACTATATACTTTACATCTCATCTCTGGATGAGATGATGCTGTCAACCATGTGTGAACAATTCAAGTAAATCAGTGAAATATATCTAATGATTGTAAAGACCAGAGCTAAATAAGATACATGAAGTTGCATGGTTAATTTGGCCACTCAAGCACATTCCAATAGTCATCTGTTGGAAAAGATATACAACATGTATGTTTCCTGGAAAATGCATTTTGATCAAATAATGGCATTTGAAATTTATTATGTTTGCAATGGCTATTAGACTTGAGTCTCATCAATTTTTGTAAGGAATCAAGATTACTGAAAATCATTTGGTAAGCACCAAAAGTTTGGTTCAGTAGGCTAAAACATACATTGCTTTTCCTTTTCCTTCAGATGTAATTACATAAATTTAGTAACTGTATACATGAATCAGTGATTATCAGTTAGACAGTGATTATACATACGTGTATAAGATTACAAAAAAGGAAACACCACAGCGAAAAGGTTCTACAATGTAAAGAATAGAATGTGAGTGAGTGTTTCCGGCACCACCACGGGGAGGATCTACATATAAAGCATATATAAGAAGCAAAGCCGACAATACTTTACATGCAGACTTAACCATGCACTGTGATACCTGGCCATGCTCAAGATAATTTTATCAAGTAAAAATATCTTTAATGCAAGTTACAATTTAAGCATTTTTGATAAGATATATACTTTAATGAATATTGCTCACGAAAGGAAAATATCAAAATTTATCATTTAGTATTTCTGAAGCCAAGTATCACATGAAGTAAAAGTTGAGGTTACTTTTTCTAAATTTTAGGGAAAAATTCTGATAAACTTAGTTATTGCAATACACATA